>JAOEHQ010047702.1:0-10654 GCA_025447715.1 Asclepias incarnata | reverse complement strand
TAATGTTTCCCCTCACAAACATTCACTAACATCACCTAACTATATACTGTTAACATCATATAAGTTATCCCCTTTAAGTAATTTGATTAATAAAAGCTTGTAGCCACTTTGAAACGCTATCTTTGCAAACGTTTTATTAATGGCTTTTTCTTAAAACCCAAAAGCTTGAAGCTCCTTAAACCAAACAAAGCTATTTAGTAGGCAGAAGCTTTTTCCTAAAAGTTTAAAGCTTGAAGCTCCTAAAAGCTAACTACCAAACACATGTCGTATAGATTTATCATGTAAAAATAGTTCAAACCCGTGTCTTTTCGAAAAATCTTTGTTAAAAAAGTATTGATAAAGTATCTACAAAGATACATACTACTACATTAATTTACGATTTGAGAAAAACCCACCAATGCAAACCAAAATTAAGGTCAAAGTCAATAAATATACTTTTTCCCCAAATTGGGGTTCCTAAAATCGATTTTCAACAACACCCAACTTTGATTTCCATCGATCTCAATTCATTTATCAAATCCCTTCCAGGTAATCTCACTTATTTACTTATCAATTTACTCTTTAAATTTAATCATATTGTTTATTTTATTGATAAAAATTGAATCTTTATTAGATGGATGGCAATAAAGATGAAGCTTTAAGATGTTTAGAAATTGGGAAAAAAGCATTAGGGTTAGGCGATCGAATTCGTGCACTTAAATTCATTAAAAAAGCTCAAAGATTAGACCCATCACTTAATGTTAATGATTTGTTATCGAATCTTGATGATAATAATGAAATACCCACTTCGCCGGAGACCGGAAATGGTGTTGGTGACGATCCCGGGGTTCGTCGAAGGGTGTCGGGAAATGGGTCTGTGTCGGGTTTGGGATCGGGTTCAGGGTTGGGTTCGTGTACTCAAGAACAGATAATAATAGTGAGGGATATTAGAAGGAAAAAAGACTATTATGATATATTAGGGTTGGAGAAGAGTTGTAGTGTTGAAGATGTTAGGAAAGCGTATAGGAAGTTGTCATTGAAGGTTCATCCTGATAAGAATAAGGCTCCCGGGTCAGAAGAGGCTTTTAAGAAAGTGTCGAAAGCGTTTCAGTGTTTGAGTGTTGAGGAGAGTCGGAAACAGTATGATGTTGCTGGATCGGATGAGCCTAGTTATCAAAGGCAGACGACTGGGCATCATCGGGCTAGTCATCAAGGGTTTGGTAATGGGTTTTATTATGGAGGGGATGTTGATGCGGAGGAGATTTTTAGGAACTTTTTCTTTGGAGGGATGAACCGTGGGGCGACGACGCAGTTTAGTGGGTTTGGTTTTGGGAACGGGATGGGGACAAGGACAAGAACAAGGACACGGACGAATCATACTGCTCATAATGGTTCGGATGGGTTTAATGTGAAGGCTTTGCTGCAGTTGTTGCCAGTGCTTTTGATTATGTTTTTTGCCATTTGGCCATCCAATGACCCAGTTTATTCACTTTCGAGGACTTATAGTTATGATTACCGTTTGCTTACTCAAAAAGGGGTTCCTTTTTATGTAAAATCACGTAACTTTGAGCAAAGTTACCCGTCTGATAGTCCAGAAAGAATGCAGCTTGAAGGAAGGATTGAGCACGAGTATTTGTCTATTCTTTCTCACAATTGTCGGCTAGAGACACAACGGCTTCACTTTGGGTATCAGCGTCAAACACCTAATTGTGATATGTTGAAGAAGTTTGATGCTAACTTGGTTTCCTAATTGAAGGTCGGGCTGCTCTTTCTGACTTTCTTATTTCGTTGTTACTTGATAAATTTATCAAATTGATACTATATATAGTCTTTAAGAATAAGCTCGCAGTTCATATTCTGCATCTACTATCGACACGTGTACTTATACATTTTATAAAAAAGATGGCAAATTGTGCAATATTTTTTGTAAGTTCAGTGTCATGATTACTTCCACGAGATTGATTATCAAATTTACCATATCAGTTTCAGTGTTTGGAAAAATATATTCTGTTTATGAGTATTTTGATTGTTTAGATGTCAAAAAGTTGAGTGTTGATGTTCAGTTTGCCAACCCGTTGGCCGCATCAATAAAACTGATCATCTAAGGGTAAAATAAAATTACATTTCTGTCACTTTCTTTTAGCCTCTATTTTGAGAGAAACAGATTGAGCCCTTTCCCTATCCAGGTTACCCAGGGAAGGCAAGTCGTTTATTCAGATATATGCGGCCTAAACGGGGTATTCCTCTGTTTTGAGAGACTTTCGCGCACCATAATCTATATTTTGTAACAAAATATTGCCCCTTTAGGTCATTTTTTTTGGGGTAAAAGGAGTTACCCTTGTTAGAATAGAATCCCTTTAGGTCATTTTGTCTGTTCTGTATTTTTTTTAGCAAAAAGTAAATACTAGTATTATTTGTGGTCAATTTATCTATTAGTTTCATAATTATCACTTATCAGTAACTGCCAAACACGATCTCCAATCATGCCTCTTTCTCTATCACTAAATATGGAGGAAAAAGAGTATCTTTATCTAAGTAGTCAATTTCGGTGGTATACCAGTGGTATTTCGGTCCCGAGATTTTCGGTGAAATTTATCGAAATCTCACCGAAACTGGTCCAAATTTCGGTGGTATACCGGTTTTCCAGGTTTTTTTTTTTTTGGTCCAAACTTGAACACAACATAATAAACACTAATTTTTGCAAGTATTAACACTAATCTATCAAATATTGACACTTTTAAGCTTGACTTTTGTATTTCGATTAAGTATTAAGCATTAATTATTACATATATATATATATATATATATATATAGATATTGCATAATATTAAAATTACCGAAATCCCACCGAAATACTACCGAAATTTCCAAAAATTCAAATTTTGGTCCTTGACCGAAACACACAAATTTTGGTCTTTAATTACATTGATCTTTATAGCATATTTTTTCTCTTAAAAAGTTGCATTTCCAACCATTATTTTAAAAGTCTTACTTACCTAATTCATTACTACTTCACCTTTTTATAATAAACAAATAGATTATAATCAACAAGTAGTTTTAGTAGATGAATAGTGATCCTCTATATATAGAAGAAAGTTGGCTTCCTGTAAAAATTTTTTGAGACATAGAGGACCCATTGGAGTGAGTTTTTGGTCCTCTATCTCTATATTTAGAGATAGAGGAGCTTTTAGAGGAAACCATTGGAGATGACCTTACAAGTTCATACAGCAGAAGCAAGTCCATTCACTACTCTGTACGATGCATTTTTATTTATGTTCTTATGATGATAATGTCATACAATCAACTCTAAGATGTACTTCTAAACACTCTTAACTTGCAAGAAAACATTAGTTGCGGACTTGCAATTGATTTTTGTGCAGGTTGTATACACCATCTGATCTCCGTGTGGAGGTTATAGACTAATAGTGTTATACTAGTGACTCTAGTGTGTGATTTTTAATATGATATGATGTTTTCAGCATGCAGGAGGTGTATTTATTTGTTTCGATATATAGTCTCAGATATCTTGATTCCGCAGCTTAACTTTACTTTATGGTTTAGGTTCTCTTAGAAAAGTCTTATGCCCAAGCTCATGTGAAGCATTGCTAACCTGTCATTGGGTGAATGTAAAGACACATGCTCAAATCCTTTTAGGCAGCAGCACAAGATTAGATATTTTCATCTTTGTTTTCCTGATTAGGACAGCCCATTGTAATAGCTTATGGACCCCTAAAGCTTGCTGCTTTATATGAAAACACTAGTTTAGAATCTGGTTTTCTTTTTGTGCAGATTATTTTCCTCAATCTGAAAATTTGTTGAAGGTCTGAGGATATGCTAGAGGGAATTTCCTCTTCAACTATGGATCATGCAAGTTGGGCTGCATTTTGTAGCTGGTGTTTGGAGTGAAGTTGTAAAAGCAACTTCAGACAAGTTTATAGCCAAAATTTGTATCGTCTTTTGAGGTTTAAAGATACGAGTTACATGTATACTCAATCATTTTTAGCTACTGTGGACAGAGCATTTAACACTTGTGTAATAAATTGTCATATACTATTGTAAATTTCTTGTCTTCTTGATAATAGTCTTTGTTAACATTAGTCTTTTGTTTGCGTTATTGCTTTTCCGATCTGGTAAGTTTCTTGAGCTGGGTGTGGTGTGCTCAGTGTACACGCGCACACACACACACAAAGAGAGATTTGCATCGATGCACTTTGACCCGAGGTCTTCACAGACTTAGTCTCTCTACTGTCGCGTAGAGTCTACATATCACCTCCATGTTTTCGGTGGGATGGGTATTGTTATTGTTGATGATGTCTACTCTATGTATAAATGGGGGGTTGTGCAATTCTTTACACTTGAATACGATCAAGCACCCAAACTGCGGCCAAACCCGTCATGACCAGTTAACCTGCTAGTCATGGACCCTTTAAGGTGGATTATCCATAGTAGGGACTGAAATCTTGTTCTTGAAGGCCCTGTTAAGTTTTTTTTTTTAAATACCCAATTACCCTTTGTGATGGTTGTTTTAAAGTCTACAGGTTGATGTCACTTCCTCTACGATAAAAGGCTTGATAAAAGGTATATGAGGTTTCATGTGAAACTCTCACTATACGATATCAAAGCCATATGAGGTGGAAGCTCTACATACGGTTTTGATGCCGAGCCTTTTGGTTTAGATTATTTCTTTGAAGGGCAATGGCTTAAAGAATTGAAACATTACGTTCATGTTGTTCTGGCGCTCCTAAACAGCAAAATGTGACTCGACACTTTGAGGCACCATCTCTAATTTTGTTGAACGTGTCAAAGTCATGGTGGGGGTGTTTAGTCCAAAAACATTGAAAGATTCGAAACATGTGTTTTTCATCAAGGGCAAAAATGAATCGGCGACCACCACGAGTTGAAGATCGTTTGTGAAGGATGACTTAAATGATTAGACGTTTTGGACGGATAAAAGTTGATAACATGCTTGAAGACAGTGGATACGAGTGCTTTCGAGCAAAACATAAACGTTAGAAATTAAAATTTGTGGATCAAAATGATGTTGGATGCTGAAATATAAGACCATTCGTATATCTCATATAAATAGATAATTAGTCATTTTGGTCGATACATGACTGTTGGTGCAAAGAATCAATAAGAGGATTTACGGATTTTTATCAAAATCAACGAGAATGATAGATGAAACGTGCCAAAACGACCAAACCACAAGGACCGTTCTTGCAATTATGTCTAAGATAATATATAGAGATAACAAATTCAAACGTATTCCCCAAGTAATTATTAAAAAAAAAGAAAAAAGAAGCAGAACTAGATTTTGGGGGCCCCATAATCCTAAAAAGGCCTGAGAATTTAGCGAATATGTTTAGGGAGTCCAGAACCTAACAAACAGTGTATGTAATTTTGTAAAATATCATCAACAGAAAGGAAGGAAGAAAGAAAAAACAATTAATGGCATTTTACTTGTCATTTGCGAAATCATCAGTAAGGTACAATTTCCATTCACCCAATTGTGTTGGAACAATTGCTACTCTATTTGATTTTACAGTAAATATTGTTATTTTGTTCAGGGGGTTTAACAACCAATGTTGTGTGATAAACCCTCTATGTAAGTCTGTCAATACTCAACCCAATCCGATACCTGACTTGAAACTGACTTGAAAAAATCCGGTTAGGGTTGTGAAATCTCGACCTGTCAACCCATTAACTTGATTTTTTTCGGGTTGATCCTTTGGGTTAACAGGTCGACCTGTCAATCCGAAAATATTTTAAGTTTATATAAATTTTTTTAATAGGTTGACCCACCAACCCATTTGACTCGCCAACCCACGACCCATTTGACTTAAAATCAACCCGCCAACTCACCACCCATATGACTTGTTTGACCTGCAATCAATCCGCCAACCCGAAACTCGACCCACCAACCCGATTTTTTTCAGGTTGGTGGGTTAGGTTCGGGTTGACAGATTATGGGTCAGGGTTGAAATTTCTGACCTGAAACTTTTAATGGATTCGGTTAGGGTCAAAGATTTTCGACCTGCCAACCCGAACCCATTTACAACACTCTATGTATATAGTTGTAAATTTACTTCACTAGTTGTAAATTTACTTCACTAATTATAAATTTATAACAATCTATGTTTGTGAGTTTTCTTGTATGGGTTAATTTTTTACTATCATGACACAATAATTAAGGACTTATATACTTTATTTATATTTATGCACAGGCCTTGGAAATTCACAGGACTACGCTGCATAAAACCCAGCCATCCCAAAAGTTACTCCAATTCATCAATATTGGCACCAAAAGCTAACTCATCTACTCTCCTTGGTCCACCGGAGATCTACCTTTTCCAACCCAAAACTGATCATGGCATCGTCCCACCGCCTTCTCCCGGCCACCCATTTGTTGATGCAATGGTCTCAAGCTTTAACTCCACTACCATCTCAAATCCACCACCCATGATGGGTTACACTGAAAACATGTCTCCTACCTATCTCTCAACCGGCAACCCTTGTCTCGATTTCTTCTTCCATGTAGTCCCCGACACTCCACCGGAATCTATAACCCGACGCCTGCAACAATCATGGGACCACGACCCGTTGAAAACTTTGAAACTAATTTGCAACCTTCGCAGGGTTCGTGGTACTGGAAAATCAGATAGAGAAGGATACTATGTGTGCGCATTGTGGCTTCATGAAAACCATCCCAAGACTCTCGCCTGCAATGTGTCTTCTTTGGCGAAATTTGGATACTTTAAAGACTTGCCAGAGATACTGCTCCGACTTATTGAAGGAGTTGATGTTCGGGAAAAGGAAAAAGAGGAGCATAAGAAACGATCAAAACGTCGAGTGAGATATGGCTCTCGGTTTACAGAACGAACCAAAAGGAGGGATGATTCATCAGATGCAAAGAAAAATGTCCCAAGAGAAATAAGGATTATGGAAGAGATGAAGAGGGTGGAGATCGTGAAGTCAAATGCAAGCAAGCTTAGAAAAGAGAAGAGGTTTACGATGGCTACGAAAGCTATTGAACGGTATAACAGTGACCCGGATTACAAGTTGTTACACGAGCGTGTTTCAGATCTTTTCTCTGAACATATGCGGTCTGATATCAAGTTCTTGGCACAAGGGAGGTTGAGAAAAATAAGTCTTGCTGCCAAGTGGTGTCCGTCGATAAATTCTTCTTTCGACAAATCAACTTTGCTATGCGAAAGCATCGCAAAGAAAGTGTTCCCACGCGAAGAGTACCCAGAATATGAGGGTGTAGAAGAAGAACATTATGCCTATCGTGTTCGTGACCGGCTAAGGAAGCAAATTTTGGGGCCTCTTCGAAAAGCTTTGGAACTACCAGAGGTTTACATTCCAAAGAATCAATGGGACTTGATCCCGTATAACAGAGTAGCTTCACTAGCAATGGAACTCTACAAGGAGAGGTTTCTAGAACACGATAAATGGAGGTTTGAAGAGTATCTTTTATATGTGAGGTTGGGTAAAGCCAAGATCGCAGCCGGTGCATTGCTACCACACAATATCATATCGTCTTGGAAACGTGGCGATGATGATCAGGTGGCAGAGCTTCAATGGAAAAGAATGGTGGATGATATGGCAAAGAAAGGGAAGTTGAACAACTGCTTGGCGATATGTGATGTTTCAGGTAGTATGTACGGGATTCCCATTGAGGTTTCCGTGGCTCTTGGACTCCTTGTTTCTGAATTAAGCGAGGAGCCGTGGAAAGGGAAACTTATTACGTTTAGTGAGAACCCAGAGTTGCATATGGTGGAAGGAGATGATCTGAGATCGAAGGCTAGATTCGTGGAAAACATGGAATGGGGGATGAACACTGATTTCCAAAAGGTGTTTGATCTGATTCTTGAAGTGGCAACGAATGCAGGATTAACAGAAAATGAGATGATCAAGAGGGTGTTTGTATTTAGTGACATGGAATTTGACCAAGCTTCACAGAATCCGTGGGAGACGGATTATCAAGCGATTCAGAGGAAGTTTACAGAGAAAGGATACGGAGGAGTGGTGCCAGAGATAGTGTTTTGGAATCTTAGAGACTCACAGAGTACTCCAGTGGTTGGGAAGCAGAAAGGGGTGGCGCTTGTTAGCGGGTTTTCAAAGAATCTGCTGAAGTTGTTCTTGGGAGACGGAGGGAATATAAACCCTGAGGACGTGATGGAGAAAGCCATTTCCGGGAAGGAGTATGAGAAACTGGTGGTGGTTGATTAACTTCAATGATTCGCGTATCACTACAAGAATTTTCACATTAGGAGACACAAACCTTTTGGGGACGACATTTTGTCGTCCCCAAAGGTCACTAAACGACAAAATATATGTAAAAGAGTCGTAGCGTAATAACTTTTGCATTTACAAATAGTTGATTAATTAACGTCATATGATATTTTTATTTACCTGTTGAGAAAAAGCTGCCTTAAGGATCAGAGGTGGGAACTCTGACCTTTTCACGCGCTAATGTGGCATGTCATGTAGCCAAGAACCGGAGGTACGAACGCCGACTTTTAACATGTTGGCAAAGGTCGGAGGTTCCACCTCCGTCTTTACTAGTTTTACAAATATTATGTTCGACCGTCCATTTTTGCAAATGTTTAAGAAAAAAACACTATTTATTCGAAAATTTCTGTTTAAGTACTGCAAGAGTAGACAGTAGAATCAGAAGCATAAAAAATAATTGTATTATTATCAATTTTTGACTCGCAGAAAACATTGGTTCCTGTCTTCCTGACGATAAACAAACATGTCATCTTACAATATAGCTATCAAAATTTAATTCCAGATACATCTCCCTCTCCTGCTAGACAGGGACGGATCCAAGAATTTTTTTTATCTGGTTCATTATCTTAAGATGTTCCAATTTTATAGAAACATTTATATAAAAAATCGGGTCGGGGTAATGATTCGGGTCGATACAATTGTTCGGGTCGGGTAAGATTCATCATATATTTAAATAACGATAAAAATAACTAAAAAACATCATCATTAGTAATTAAAAAACACAAAATTTAAGAACGATAATCTTTAGGAATTTAAAGAAAAAACTAACCTTATAGTTGTTATGAAAAAACTAATCTTTAGGAATTTAAAGAAAAAACTAACCTTATGTTTGGTGCTGTTATGAGTGTTTAACTTGATTTGTGGCTTGCTGTTTATGTGTATTAATGGACTCTGATAAGGTGTTGTTGCTTTGAAAATTATGTGTTGCTAGGATAAAAATGCATCATATGTGTTAAACTAGGATTTTGATATCCTAAAACTTTCTAATTGGTGTTGGTGTTTGTGCAGGAGTCCCGGCTGCTGATGCTCCAAAGAAAATTAGCGGTGTTCACAAACGTTGTTGGAAGTACATTCCCAACACAAAGATAACCGAACAAAGCACACCTCAACCTCTATCTGAACCAGAAGTTCAATCCACATGATACCCTCTATGCTGATTTAGGCTTATGTTCTTTGAAAAATTATGCAAGGTTAGATGCTATTGATGTTTTTCATTACCAAAAGTATTGTATCTTTTTTCATTTTTAAGATTGTTAGCAATGAGGTTGCATGTTAAAACTCTTTTCAACATATTATTAATGATTCAAGCTATGATCAGGTAAGTGGGAAACTTAAATAAAAAAAAACGTGCAGAAGCCAGTTTCGAACCCGAGACCTATCACTTGTTAGATGCGCGCCTTACCAGTGAACCATGTGTTCATTTCTTGTTATGGTTCAACAATAATTATACTAATGTTCACTCCAAAACTAGTGATTCGTTAAAAAATCTCTATTATACGTACCACTACGGTTCGAAAGTTACCTGGTTCGCTTAAACCGGTAACCACGGCTATAAATCCGTCCCTGCGCATGCTACAATCTATACCGTGAGTCTCAAACCACACCCCATACCACGACCTCGACGGCAGTGTTACCGTGTGGTATAGGGTAATACCGCGCCCCATAGAGTAACCATTGCCAACCCCTTACTCGGTAAATCAAAAAGTGATATAACTATAACATTAAGATTCGTACGGTAGTTAGAGTATTTCTATTCTCTAACCATAACTTTGAGATTAGTACGGTAGTTAAAGCATATCACGCTGAAAAAATTTATTATATCATTAATAAAAGGGAAAATCATCCCTGCAGTTAACTGCAGGGATTGATAGCTGCTGTCTCACACATCAATTTTAAATGAGGGATGTATTTTGTACATTTAACAGACTCCGAGGTTGATAACGGAAAAAAAACAACCCAACAGCGGCTAAAATAGCTGTTGTCAACAGCAGCTATGTTAACCCCTTAATAAAAACACAATGAACCATTTTTTTCACTCCAATCAACATTGATAAAAACATTCTCTTGCAACCATTTGTTAATTGTTAATGCTATTAAAAAAATAAAAAATAAAAAAAATTGTTAATGCTATTTAACTAATATCCGTATCCTCTTACACAATTCTCATTTCTCAAACACCAATCCCGATAGGTTTATAAAAGTAATCATCTATTATCATTGTTACAAGGCAGGCCGAATCAGTTGAAAAATGTAACACCCCAAGATTTTAAATATAATAAAATAATCTACTTTTGTAGTTTCACCTTTAAAATAAGTTCCTAGTATTTATTTTTGAGATATGGTATTTAATTAGTTGGAACTTTAGTGGATAGCGGGTATT
>JAOEHQ010047701.1:0-10654 GCA_025447715.1 Asclepias incarnata | reverse complement strand
GTTCCAAACCCTTAAAACTTTTGTGTTGTATTATTTAAAGTTTTTAACGTGGGCATATTTTCGACCATCGAGCCCTGGGCATCCAAATTCTCAGGACCGGCCCTGCCAATAACTCACTTTCAATGGAACTCAACCATGTAAAATTTACGGGTCCTCGAAGTGGCCCAAAAGTCACTTTTTGACATTTTTACCTCAAATGGATCCAAATTCACGAAATGGACCAAAACTCGACTTTAGACCTCTAAAACATGGAGATATACTAGAATTCATATTTATAACATTATGAAACTATTCATTTTATAAAATGGGCTCAAACGGGCCAAACGGTTCAATAGCTCAAATTTGAACACGACATGACCACTAATTACTGAAACCACCTTTAACAACTTCTAATAGAGCACAAACTAGCATATCCATTTCATACCTTTTTCAAGACTCATTCAACTCAAAATTCTCCTTTTTACTCATAAAATGTCTCAATCAGGTCATTAGCCATTTGATGAACAAATTGGATAAAAAGCAAGACTTCTACACGCTTAACCTCATGACTATATCAAATGGACTTTACATTAGATAACCATCTCGTCAATTGATATTACTACTATCATACACAAAAACAAGACTCAACTTGAAATCGACCAACTAGAATTAACAACTTGTGAACGACCCATTCTTTTACGTGAAACATCAAATTATGGGTTATTTAATTCAAGTTGAGCATCAACTCGAAAATTCAAAAGAAACGGTCATATACCTATTAGCACATGTAATCCACGCTACGCTTCGGCACTATTCATCTCTTCCCTTTGACCTTTGGTATCACCCGGTGGCGGAACTTGAACATTTGTTTCGAGGGTACTAGCAAAAATTTGTTCTTTATAGACTAAAAACTAAAAGACATCCGTAGTTTATATAACAAGAAAGGAATAGATCCTAAAGCAAAACAAAGAAAAGAAATTACAATTCAGCTTTGCGGCCCTTTAGTTTTTTAAATTCATCAATGATAAAATGAGAAGCAAACTTGTCTGCAATTTCTTTTTCGATGTAAACCACCAAGTTGGATGCAAGAAAATCATCCGACATTTTGTTGCGAAGTCGATTCTTGCATATTTTCATTGCTGAAAATGCCCTCTTAGTTGTACAATCATTGCTGAAAATGCCCTCTCATATTTTCATTGCACGTTTACTCTCTTGATTTGCATCACTAGTTGACTAGTTGTACCATCAATCTTCCTTTTGTAAAATGAATCAAGAGTTTTATACTTACCCATGATAACTCCTGCATAAATCCAACCCACAATAAGGTCACACTACACATTTTTACTTATTAATGAAATTATAAAATAAGGGGCTAACACTAATATTGGTCACACTACAAAAATTGTTGTCAACGTGTACTGTGATTCAATGAAGTGTGAACACCTCAACACCCACACACAATTTCATAATTAAATAATATAATTTATATCTTTATATAACAATTAATAGTCTATACTCACAACTTTAACCACAAAAACACTCATACCAAATTAAAGTATTCAAATCCATATTCCATACCATAGCAGATAATCTCAGTCAATTGTTCATTCGCTTATTTCACTAGTTTACAAATTTAATAACGGATTACATATTTATATAGAAAAGATAAAAAGAAATATATACCTAATATCTCACAAAGATACAATCAATGAAAGCCGCTAAAAGATTGGATTTCATGGTTTGGTGAATTGGTGGAGTGGATAACGGAGCAGAGCAGCCAAGGTTGAAGGTTTGACAATCATAATCTTTGATTAGGTATATGAAATTTTAGGGGGTTTTAATATTTTATTAACTGCATTTTATTTTTTTTAAAGATTAGGAGGGGTCAAACTTGTATCATTTTTTTCTTTTTAAACCCTCTTATACAAAATTTACAATTATAACTCAAAGTTTTGGAGCCCCCGCCCTATGGAAGTTCCGCCCTTGGTATCACCCGACCCATTGGCACCTATCAACATGAAACAACTAAGAGGATTAAGCACAAAACTTAGTGAGCAGTATGAGTGTTCAAACAAGCTATACAACAACATCATAACAACAAGAAATCATAGAGAATTACAACTTTCAACTGCAATGGATCCGTGCATGCACCCCAACATCAACAACATAACAACTAACAACTGAAGACTAGCATTATAGCTTGAAATCCCTATGGTGCATATCAACATTAATGGTTAGTAACAACAAATGTTAACATAACCCACCACTTATCAATATGGCACCTCTTACATGGATGTAATCCGGTGCCATATCAACATCCAACCCATTTAATCCTTGTATTACTTACCTTAGCCATTATCAAGTATTTCAATCACAATAACGCATTCCACTTTTGTGACAACCGTCTCGAGTTATGTACTTATTTTATGTTCGAACGTTCGTTATTCGATCTGAGCTCTGCCTAATGTCACAGTGAACTTGTCTTATTATTATTTAGTGCTCAATGTACTTTCTTCCGTGTGTTAATTCATTTTAATCTCGAGTTTGATCTTTGAATGTTTAACATATAGACTTTAGTAACTAACGAAATGCCAAATCTATGAAAAATTTTATTGCGCGAAACGATCTGTCAAAGAATCAGATTCGGTCCTGTTGACAGAATCTATGTGTGGTTGACCGAATTTAAATTTGGTGTAGTGCACCTCCACTAGCTTTGCATGGTTTACACTTGTCTTAATATGGTATAAGTTGTCCATTAACTTCTAATTACATGCACTTCATCATTTGTAATGTGTGTGTTCTAAGGTGTAAAGACTCAATTTTCTATCTAATCTCATTACTATTTTCGGTCCAAAATCAAGAGAAAAAGTGATTTCCAATTTTTTTATTTCAAGTAACAAATCAAAGGTATAACATTGTTCTAAGTGTTTTCTATACAAAATCTATGTTTTCTTGGTTTTAAATGAAGCAAAAACTTATCAAAAACTATGTTCTTATGAAGTTCTTTTAAGAATTTCTAGCAAATGGGTTGTTATAGTTTTATGGTAATGTATTAGAAAATGTCATTTGATGTGGTAAAAAGGTTCATTTTGATGTTGTAATGTGTTATTTTTGGTTAGGTGTGGACCGAAAATAATCATAGAACATGATCAGATTCGGTCCATTGCTTAAAGACTTAAAGTTTCAGATAAATGTTTTAATCTAATTCGGTCCTGAAAAGTCTGTTATTTTTGGTTCCAGTTTCGGTTGGTCAATTTCGGTCAAGATTAAATTCGGTCAAAGTCCTTAATTTCGGTCAAAGGTCAAACGGTCAAATTCGGTCAAATGAAGTCATTTTCGGTCAAGATTATTGGTCCTAGTTCCAACCGAAATTAAGTTTATGTTTTCTAAGTCGTATTGTGTACGAAGAACTTAAAACGATTTAATTCATAAAAGACTTGAACACGTTCATAATTCTGGCATTTCCTTAGTTATTAACGGTTAAACATTTAGACGTTCGTGAGGTATTAACCTCAGTTGTTCTTATGTGCAAAGTTTCTGAGCGCGTTATCTAAGACTTGTTCGTTCGTTCTAGTACTGTTCTGTGCTATACTTGTACTCTTTCATGTACTTGTACCATAATCTAAATTGTTCTATTGTCAGGTGAGTTCACTGCCCATATTCTGTTTTAACAGTTTTGGTGCGGGGCTGAAAAGCATGAAAAACTATTTTATTAAATAGTATATGTACTAAAAAACTATTTTGAACGAGCTACTATTTTATGAACTGATCTTATGAACTTTACTTATGAATTGGCAACTTCTGTACTGAACTTGTACTATTTATTGTACTGTACCTGAGTGCTATCGCAGCTCGACCTCTACTATTAATTCAATCACTCCAGTACTAGTGATTGGACCGTAAGTATTTATGGACAGCGCTGTTAGGGTAGACTATCCCTATCTCGTACCTGTTCTACGAGTGCATATTTACTTATTTTCCCTACTAGCGATACAGTAGAATGGAGTACAAGTAACTAATCGGTTTAGTAGTTGGGCTCAGTGTAAAGTTTAAGTGATAAATAGAAGGAACTTATTGAAACTATCACTTTGATGATAACATTATGTAAACCTGTTTAAGCCTTGTATGGGCGGGGGTTAAATAGGCGTACATGATAGTATTGTCTGTACTTATGAACTTATGTACTTTGAACTTATGATTCTATGACCACTGGTAACGGTCGATCTTTTATATATATATCTATATATATGTGCTTGTAACAGATTTTTATGAACTACGATCTTGGTCTAGCAACTGTGATCTCACCAACTACTTTTGCAATTGACTTTTAAACTCTCATGCTTTTCATGTCCAGGTCATTAAAGTAACTAAATAAGATGTTCAGTTCATTTAGTGCTGGTCCTTCAAGATGGATCGTCTTTTGTTTACTTCATCCGTTGTGTCGAATGTTGTATGTTTTGTAATTACGAACAGATGTAACTATGTTCAGTTCATGTCAGGGTACTTGTTTCTTTTACTCTATTTTGAGCTAGACTTTTGTAATTATGTTCTTGTATTGGGCATAGCCTTTCATACAATGTAATCCTGTGGCTCATTTTAATGTTATGGGCTGTGTTATTATCTATATCTTGTGCAATGTACTATGTTTGCTGTGCATCCCGTGTTTCCACTTTAGCGGGGTGTTACAACTTTAGCACCTACACAATCATCATACAAACATCATTACACATACATCTACAACTCTTCTTAAAAACTTACATTTACCCACTAACTATGGCCATCACCCCAATTTAACTAACGTTTATCATAATCACACTATAATTTACGTTAATTTATTCAATGAAATCTACTTAGCCTTCCCTTCATCATCGTAAGTTAATACCCCTTAATCATTTCCCACCAATACCTTAATCACCATCTATAATAAAGTCTATCATCTGATAAAACTTCTTTAAAAATCTAATTTAATGGTTGTTATGGTTATAATATCACCATAATAATAAAACCCCTATCTTATTTCATCATTAATCTTGGTCCAATCCCTATCTCCATTCTTGAAAGCATTTTGTTTATTTTTTTTTATTTCTCTTATGTTCATTCTTTGTTTGTACTAACCAACGGAATATATTCTCTTTTCAAATACTCTTTCTCTTTCCCACTATTTTCATTCTCTGTTTCATCATTAATAGTGGGAAAGCCTCTGTCTCCATTCTTGAGAGCATTTTGTTTACTTTTTTGTATTTCTCTTATGTTCATTTTCTGTTTGTACCAACCAACAGAGTATATTCTCTTTTCAAATAATCTTTCTTTTTCCCACTATTTTCATTCTCTATTACGTTTCCATTCTCTATGATTCCCTCCTACCAAACACCCCCTAAAGGCTAAAGGTATACTGCATGGAAATAGAGGTATGCATGAAATTTAAATAGCAAAATGGTTTTAAGAACGGTGATATAGACATCGGTTTTACTTTTAAACAAATGTGAGTAGTTACCTTATTTATATCATGTGAAAATGTATGTAGCATGTCTCAAATTAATGTTTGTCAGGAGGAATTAAAATGAAATCAACAACCAGTTTTACATTCAAAAAGTTTGCGACCACGTAAGGAAGACCGGTGTTGCCTTTGATGATATGGCGAAGACCAGTTTTGTCAACACCGTTCTTCTTGCTTTTACAAAAAATTTGGGCAAAGTTCCTACAAACACCACAAACCTCAAATTTATTCCTATCCATGCAAATTTTTCTAAGTTTAATAGGAATATAAACGGGTGATGCATCTAAGAATATGGTAAAACTATATTATTACTTTTTGTAAGGTGATATTTTCAATCAATAAACAAATGATAAAAGTTAAACACATGAATTTATTTAGTCTAAAAATTTTGTTAACCTGTTTTAAATTTAGAGGTTGTATTGACATTTATATTAAAATTGAAACTGTCTTGATATTTTTTAGGTGAATTAACAACGTCTTTAAAGAAACATACTTTTTCCTTCCATCTATATTGGAGTACTATTTTTCTTGGAAAAAAAAAATATATATTTACTTTATTATTATTATATTATATTATTATTTTTTGTAAAGAATATATACTTAATTACTTTAATAGTACAATAAACAATAGGCTTACCTGTTTATAAAATCATATTTCACAAAAAACACATGTTACAAACAAATGAAAATTCTTTTTGAAACATTTCAATAAAGAACTGTCTCTGTTTTTTTTAGCGTGTGAACAATTATACAAAGAAAATGAATCAAAATATCGGACAACCATCGACCGGAGGTATTATACCCTTGGCAGTTGGGCACTTCGCAAGATTACAATGTTGTGGGTTATCGGTTCCCCACCAAAGTACATTAATATTTTCTAGCCCAGTCGAAAAGTATAACAAAACTGCCATGAATGCGACCCCTGCATCTAGCGCGGCCGAGAGGATATAATTGTACCTTTTCCACCACATTTTTCGATATCTAAACACGAAGAAGTTGAAAATCGTCCCAACTAATATCCATGAGTTGTAATTCACAGCGGTTGCTGGTGGCATATAAGCAGTAGCACCAAGAAGCACAGGGAGATTAATGAGAGGAATCCACGATATATCCGGGAATGCCTTGTGACATAACCATACCACAACCGGACCCATGATCCCACCAAGAAAGAACCAATTTAGAGCTCCATAGTTTCCTAGAGGACCAAAGATCCTCTTTGGCCCAACTAAGCCCCAAATAACAGATGCATCGAAGAAAACATGGTCATTCGGGCATGTCCATGGGCTATTGGAATCTGGATCAGGGTGGCATATGTTGTCGATATTGTTTAACATGTACCAAGCAACACTTAGATTAACAGTTCCAGCTATTATTGTTCCGAGAAACTACAATAGCAGAGAAAACCATTGTTCAGTAACAAATCACATTACTAACTATAATGTAAGACTCGTCTATGAACCCAAGCTTTACGTTAGTGATAGCGTTTATATGAAATAGAGTTTAAGATGACTTGTGTTTTACATGTCAGCGTTATTTAGGCACGCATGAACACCTTCCAACGAGCTGAGGTGCATGGTTACGCGTGACTTTTGAGTCTGTTACGCCATTAAACTTGTACCATGAACCATTGATCCTTATTGAAAACGAAGAGCATGTGTACCTGGACCAAGAACATTGATCTTGGTGGAATCTTCATGTAATGACCGAGCTTGAAATCACTTAAAAATGCAATGGCTTGGCTCATGCTCATGTAACCATATGTCTTGAAGCACACATTGGCTATTGGTTTTCCAGGGTAGATTAATCCCATGGCATACTCGGTTATGATATTTAGACCTGGTGTCTAAAGATATCAACAAACAAATAATCAATATAAGAATAAAGAAGATAATGAGCTTATGAGAAAACTCCCTAAGAATGTTATTATATGAATAGGGTTACTCAATGTATAGATATCCAAGCTTAAATTAAGGGTGGGTACGGTTTGATTTAGATCGGTTTTTGGCTAAAATCGAAAATCAAACCAAAACATGCAATTCGGTTTTTGAAAAGTAAAACCATTGGGTTTCGGTTTTTAAATGGTTCGGTTTTTTGGTTTGGGCCTATTCTGGTTCAGCTTTTGGTTTTTAGTCGGTTTTTAACCACTTGTGGGTTTGGGCCAACTTAGGCTCGAATAGTTTAAAGTTATATCATATGATTACACTTCGACTTTTTCAAACAATATTAGTAACACAAAACATTAAAACAATGACAATAAATCCATCAAAAAAAATTGTTGAACAAACTTCATATATAGGTTTCAATATAACTATTTATATCTTATATGCAATTTATTAAATTGAATCCATCTTCTTGTGTATTTTCACCTAAAATATATAATTGATATTGCTTTAGGTACTCAAAAAACAAATATATTAATATATCTACTAAGCATAAGTAATAAAAGAATTTAAATATAAAATAAATTAAACAATATATATTTTTTGTTTGGTTCGATTTTTAAGGATCGGTTTTTCATAAGAAACCGAAATATAACCAAAACTTTCGGTTTTCAGAATATCAAAAACAAAAACCATTGGTTTTTGGTTTGGTTTTCTTGGTTTTTTGGTTTTGGTTTTGGTTTTTACTCGTCCTAGCTTAAATGAAATGGAAGTCTCATTGTAGCTATATACTTAATTAATTTATGAAAGTCAAAGTTGACTTCGAATGAATGTGAGTCAATCGTACCTGGTTTGTTGTCGCGGCGATGATGCTAACGGGCAAGGTAAAAGAGAAAGCGAGGAAAGCTGCAAATATTAGTCCCCAAAACGGCATTTGTATTTGATCATTCATGAAAATAGTGAGTGAAAGGCTAATCATAAGTGTAACGGTAAGAAGCACGTAGAACCACCATGCTGGTATGTCTTTGTATTTCTTCATTAATCTTGTATGCACGTCAACATTACCCTCTGATGATGCTTTGTAACGTTGATATATCTCCCTAAAGCAAATTTACATCCTTAAACATTTTGAACCCGAGCTCAATAAACAAATGTCTTTTAATTTTCGTTTAAACAAAGAGTTTTTTTTTTTTTTTAAACGGTAAATTTCATAAGAAACTGTCAAACCAACAAGACGCTGGAGGCAACAAAAATGTCAAAAAGCGAAATTGTAGCAAAATAAACTTACTTTCCATAGAAAAGGCCAACATGAGTGAGTGTAGATGCAATCGTAGCGAATCCAAAACCATAAGTCAAAGCGAAAAACGTGCTCAAATTAACTCTTCCCTGCTTTGCATACTCGTCATAATCTATCTCAAACTTTTTATTCACAATTTTGGTGATGTTATAGAACTGGCCATCCCCAGTAAACAAGTCAGATGAGTAAATGGAGAAGTTCTTGGCATTGTAGACATTAAGTCCCCAATATGATATTGGAATCACTATGTACACGATCATGAAATAACCCAAAAACACATTTACTATGGCGAAAAATGGCGAAATAAGAGGGCTAAATAAGAAAGAAGCCGTCGTGGCCCAATCGAGTGAAAAGGCTCCAATGCCTAGCCCGGAAAAACCCGACCCTATTTGATGGGCCGTGACGGAATTAGGAAATACCCAACATACCCATGAAATACTTTGTAGTGTTAAAAACAAGTATCCAGGTAGCAAGTAATAACCAAAACTACAAGCAAGAACAATGACAAAGAACTTTGACCGTGACATTCGTTTTTTAACATTGTTGTTAGGATCTTCATCTTCATCGTCTTTACCATGAAGTGCCCTACAAAAAAATAATAAATAAATTACAAGTTATATTATACTCTTATACATACTGTCTTAATTAGTTTATCGTAGGGTAAATGTCCATTTTTAAATAACCACATGGAATCGGTTGAGGCAAGCCTCTAATCCGAGTCACTTATTTTTTGAACACCTTCACACATGGGACCTTCACCTTATGACAGGTAGGTGGTCATCACATAAAATACTAGGGGATGATCGAAGTATCGAACCTGCATCCCTTATGAGAGGCAGGTTGACTTAACAATTTCACATTCCTAAAACGTGTAAACTTACACTTATTTTAGAACATGGAATATATATGTTACATACATTTATATGACTATATACAATTTTGAAAATTAACAGTTTAAGAAACTTAATGCTAAACGTGGCTCTTAATGTTTATATAACAATTTACGAATACTTTATATATTTATTTATCTTCCAAAAGGTGTAGACTGACGGCCACATCATTGACCCGGGTGTCATTTTGGCACCAACCATTATTCACCCACAAGAAATAGTTTCAGTCAATTCACAATAGGACATGCTGGAGGTAGAGATCCAATACCTCTTTATTTCTCAAAATTCCTCAGATAGTCCCATGTATTTTATAGATGCGGATACTCACAAGTTTAGTGGTTCAAAATGGGACCCAATACCATGTTTTTTGATATATTTACTAATACTTCATTAAGTAGTTATATAGTAAGTATAAATTATTGTACATTATAATAGATATATCAAAATAAATGGCATCAATATCACTGCCTATTTCCTTGACATATTTTATTTTTTGCCTATGTAAAATAAGAAATTTTCTGATGGTTTTGATGTTATTTTGTGAATCTACAATATATATATAAGAGGGTTCTAAATTCTTTTATGAAGAAATAAGGACCATTAGATGAGTTTTAACTTTTGATTACAACCCTTAGATCTAAATAATAATGTTATTTCTAAATTTATTATTGAGGAAACACAACATTAGTCCTTCTACTTTATAATTCTCATAAAAAAAACCTTCATAATTATAGTCGAAATAAATCTTTTAGTTCTAAAAATTCTATTCTGGGCCACGTCTAACTCTTTTGAGAAAGTAAAAGAAATCTCATAAATCATAGGAGTAATATAGTATAATGATTCATACACTTACTTGAAACCAGGGTAAATTATGTTCCTGCGATAAAATTTAATGGTAAAGGATATACAACATAAAAATAGATGTCATGGTACAAAATTCATGCCTCGTGTTCTTTTAACAATATTGTTATATTTAAAATTACTTTCTTTTCAGCTACTCTGTCAAACACCTAAATATATTTAAAAAGTTTCAGCTATATTTAATTCATGATGTATATAAAATATGTATGCGTGGTTACATGTAACTACAAATGATATATTTAATTCATAA
>JAOEHQ010047700.1:0-10655 GCA_025447715.1 Asclepias incarnata | reverse complement strand
GTTAAGAATCGATTATAATCTTTGAAGTGGAGACAAAGGTCGTCGAAACCTCAATTCGGCCACACAATCTTACCAAGGACAATGCAAGATGTAGGAACGTTTGATGGCAAAAAATAATAACAATTGTAAAGCCATAACATTTTTAAAACAAACCTTCCTAAATAACTCTTGCCCGGTTATTGACCCTTCCAAGAGTCTAAAAATCTTTTATACGATACTAGTACCTACGCAATGCGGCAGCAGTGGCGGCGGCGATGATGTGGCGGAGGCGGCGATTGGTGGTGATGGTGGCGACGATTGTTGATCGTACTCGCGGCATCAAGTAGTGTAGGTAATTGATATAAAAGAGGTAGTGAAGATATTTTAAAAGATAAGAGATATATGATGTAAAAGTGGTAAAAATGGGTAATATAAATATTTCCCATATCCAAATTATCTTAGCTTTCAACAAAGTATCTACAATTTTTATATAATAGTATAACCAAAATCACATAAAACAACAATAACATTGTCCAAAGCTAACCAAGTAAAATCCTTTTTACCAAAAAAAAAAAAAAAACAATAACATTGTCCATCTATTTTGCTTGAAAAATAATAAAAGTAACTAATTTGGTAGACCTACAAAATACTTAAAATATGGTATTGTCACATTACATGACACACCGTAGATCAAAAGTTAATATTATGAGAGAATATGAATTGAATCCATATATCATTATCAAAATTTTAAAAATATTTTTAAACCTATCAAATTAGTCACAAGTATACCATTACTTATTTTGCTAAACCACAATCTATCATAGTACCAAATGCAACAAAACTCATAGACTTGAATTGTCTCAACCTTAAAGACCAAACCCCAAAATCAGAGACACTCCAAAACATGAGGGGTTATTTTCTTCCATTTTACTCATTCCACTTGAGCCGCCATGTCCAAGTCAAACCCACAAGCTTTGACCACAAAATATATTCCACGGTCAAACTTCAAAATTTTCTTTCTTCTACTCCTTTTTCTTCTCCATATTACTGCTTTCCTAGAACATGACACCAACTCATCTCCTTTAAGTATATCCATTTTCACTTCATAATAATAAATACCCACTTCAACTATCATTGTTTCAAACTAAAATTTGTTCCAAGGTTATACATATACATACACACACACACACATATATATATATATATATACACATATACAAAATAGAACTTTACAGTATATTCTCATCATGGCTTCTTCTGGTGGCAGCTTGAATCCTTCCACTACAACTTCACAATTTCCATCATTTAGTTTTTCAACATCTTTTAGTGATCTTATTTCATCAAATGGTACTAACAATGAAGATGCAAACTGGGGTTTCTTTAATGGAAACAACAATGGAATTGTTGATAGTCCAAAACCACCTGCAACACCTTTTTCACCATCTTCTTTTCTTTCTACACCAACTGGTTTGAACCAAAATCAGTTCTTGGACTCACCTTTCTTTCCTTTTTCTTCAAGTGTAAGCTTTTTTCTTATAAAGCTTTGATTTTCATTCATGTGTTTTGAAATTTAGCTAATGGGTTTTTTTTTTTTTTTTTTTTTTTGCTATGGTGGAGCAGTTAGTATTTTATATGACGGTTGATAATTATTATTAGGATGCGAATATATTTATTATATACAACATATTACTGAGTGTTAACCATGCCATTAGAAGCTATGGTTAACAAAATATGAATATGGCTAGCAAAACGAGTCAGCTTTTGATTAGTCTGTAAAGCGAACAGGACATCCATAATTAACAAAAAAAATAAAAAATAATATATATATAAAGTTTTGGCTTTTATACATGGGTTTTGAATTTGAGCTAATGGGTGTTTTTTGTTTTGTATTAGTAAGTGTTTTTTATATATAAAGTTTTGATTTTTATTGATGGGTTTTGAATTTAGATTAATGGGTGTTTTTTGTTTTGTACAGATTGTTCCATCTCCAACTACTGGAAGTTTTTCAAGTTTGGATTTTAAGGATGAGGAAAGAAAGTATTCAAATTTCTCATTTCAACAGCAACCAATTAGGCCTATTTCTTCTGTGTCTACTAATAAGATGGTATGCAATCTCCTCTGTTTTCTAGTGTGTTTTTTTTTTCCCAAACAATGATTTTTTATTTACTTGATTTAATCAAGAAAAGATTCATCCTTTCTTTCATTTGTATCAAAATAATCTTTGATTGTTTGTTACTTCTTACACTTTATAAAACTTTATCAAGATTTCTAGATATTCATGTGGCAAAATTGGTTTCTTGTAAAGATATCTAAATGCATAAATTGGTTAGCAGACAATTGATCCAATACGAGTTTTACCACAGTGGCTCTTTGGGCGAGGGGTTTTCCCGGAACTGGTGTCTTTGGTTGGCTTTGGCTACCCCATCTGTCGTTCGCGGGCATATGGGTGTCTTTCGCCATTGGGTAACTCTAGGTAGCTGGACATTAATCTTTGTTGGACGTTCATAAAAAAAAAGACATTTTTTTTATGTTTTGCTTTGTGATTAAGTTAATACTTCACCTGTCTCAAAATGATTGGCCATCGTACCAATTGGTAACAAATTATTGTCGAGTTTTTAAACTGAATAATTGTCTGATATAAATGACTAGTTTCCCATAGTATTAGTTTGATAAAGATGAAGAAACATTTAATAAATGATACACATGAAGACTTTCATTTTACGAAAATGTAAGTTGCATTATTAAATAAATATAAAGTCCTAGACTAGTTATCGTGTCGTGTTCGTGTTTGGCCTTAACAGGTTCGTGTCTTATCGTGTTCGTGTCGTGTCGTGTCAGACACGATATGCCAGCTCTATCCTAGTTGTAATGTAATTCATTGAATTGTTATGTATGAAACAGGAAGAACAAGTGAAAACACTACCACAAGAATGGAGTTTGACCAAACAAACTGATTTCATGTCTGAAATTAACAAACCCAAATCAGAATCAGCACAAGCAATTACCCAATATGTTTCTGATCAATCTCAAGCCACCAGAGACCAAACAAAGTTAGAAGATGGTTACAATTGGAGAAAGTATGGCCAAAAACAAGTCAAAGGTAGCGAAAATCCTCGAAGTTACTACAAATGTACATATCCTAATTGTCCTACAAAAAGGAAAGTTGAAAGAAACTTAGAAGGACATGTCACCGAAATCGTTTACAAAGGAACTCATAGTCACTCAAAGCCTCAAAATGCCAGGAAATCGGCTTCAAATACTTTCTTTGAAGCCCCAACTGAGAGCAATCATGTTGATTCTTCTGCGTCGTTTGGAGAGGATGAGTTTGAACAAGTCTCCTCTATGAGTAAATCTGGAGATGACCATGACAACGAGCCCGAAGCTAAGAGATGGTAAGTGGAGTTTGAATTCAAGTGTGAGTAAGAGTGGCTTAATGCTAATAACTGTTTTTCTAATGAACTTTTGAATTGTTTTTTTTAGGAAGGGTGAGACTGAGAGCGAAGCCATTTCGGGACCTGGTAGTCGAACGGTTCGAGAACCAAGAATCGTGGTTCAGACAACGAGTGATATTGACATTCTTGATGATGGTTATAGATGGAGAAAATATGGACAAAAAGTAGTTAAAGGGAATCCAAATCCAAGGTACATTAGTACTTTTGAGTTAATAAAAGTTACTTAAAACTTGCAAGAAACAGTTATTTCAGCAACATGTTTGATCAATTTTAAATTTGATTAATGCTGATGAAACTTTGAAATGATTGTTGGTTATCTTTGCATAATGACAATGGACAATTATCAGCAACAATCACTCAAATCTGTATTAATCAGTCGTATAACATGCTTCAAAACTTAGATCATTTTTTGCTTAACACGGACTCTTTGTTACTATTACAGGAGTTACTACAAGTGCACATTCGTCGGATGTCCTGTAAGGAAACACGTAGAACGCGCATCACATGACTTACGAGCCGTGATCACAACTTATGAAGGGAAACACAACCATGATGTGCCTGCACCCCGAGGTAGTGGGAGTTACACCATTAATAGACCAACAACCAACAATGGTAATGCCAACAACAATTATGCCCTCATGGCTACTAGGCCATCTGCAAACTACTCAAGTAACATTCCGAACGCAACAGGGATGGTCAACAATGGGGGTCAACCCCCATACACTCTACAAATGTTGCAGAACTCTGGAACCTACGGGCTCCAGGAGAACCCGTACATGAATCAAAGTCGGGCAAAAGACTTGTCACTATCGAGTGCCAAGGCAGAACCCGAAGATGATTTGTTTTACAACTCCTTTTTAGGATAAATCAAGAGAAGATTAACAAAAGGTGATCAAAGATCAATTAGTTTTTGGCACTAATTTGGTAGGAAATTTTTAGGTGTTTGCCAAATGGGGTAATTAGTTGTATTTGTTGTATCATAAATAATAAAAGATAACTTTTCTTAAAACTATTCTTTTTTAAAATCAAATAAAAACTATAAACCTCTTTTTTTTTTGTCACTCTTCAGTGGTTTTCTCTTCTTTTTTTTTTTTTCCCTTTGGTAAACAATCCATTGTTATGTAGTTAAGTGCCTACTAAAGCTTTCGACTATTGTAAATTCAAGTTTTTGGTTTTACACTTTTATGAATTATAAGAATATGAAACTTTCTTGATCCCTTTTTTCTTTACATATGAATGATTATATTTATTTATAGATAAGTTTCTATCTTGACATTGTTGCCACATGGGGTGATAAAAATTTGATATTACTTATTACAATCTATACTGTCTTATAAAAGAGATGGTACGTGTTTTACTTTTTGAATTTTTTAAAAACTTTTTAAATATGGAAATCATTTAATCTAACAACTATTTATTTGCAACTTACTTAACATACAACAAACTAAATTCTTAACAAAAATAAATAAAATATTTTTTTAAACACTACCAACAACTCTCTATATTACACCACTACCATCGATCATGGTCTTATGTCAGCGATCAACGAAACTAGATGTCGTCATCCTTAGCCGATAACAAAAAAAATTTAATTTATTTTTAAAATTCAAATTTTGTCTAATATTTGAATTTAAATATTATAGAAACCATCTACCGCTGCACATCGCGCGGGTAGATTTCTAATCATGTAAAATGCAAAGAAGTAATGTTATGACAACTCATAAAATGGCTCATTATTCTCAATTAGTATGCTTTACATGTGATGTGAGGGCCATGCTATATTAGAAATGAATGGTATAAAGATTTAAAAAGAATGTGTACTAATTTACAAGAAAAGAAAACACAAAAACACAAAGACAAACAAGTAAAAATGAGCTTCGATTCGATTAGATATATGATTGTTTTACTAGTTTGTAGCCGGAAAACATGGATGACAAGCCGAGAATGAAGAACGCTAGAAACTCCATGCTAATGCATGCGGCTGTAGCGTCTGTAAAGCTGTTATCGGCTCCTTCTCTCATTCTGTTTGTCATTGGCACTGCTGCTGATGCTGATGATATTAACAAGTAGGCTATAATCTACAACATATATGAAGTAGAAATATGTTATTAACTTTGAATATTTATCAAAAAATTTGTGATATTTGTGGGAATATCACAGAAAATTATGTTATAAACTGTCCTTGGGACAGTTTGGAATACACAGAAAAATCACATACTAATCTCAAACTCTTTTGCAACCAGGAATTTAAATTTCCGTCATATTCAAGATCACTAACACTACGCATCATCCCAATACCACATTCGTGATACCCATACTGTATAGGGACAAATTATTGTATTTGAAAAATGATCACACGATTCGTATTGATATCCATCCAATTGAAATATATTCCGTGAATATAGATTTTACAACAAGTCGGTCTACGACCAGGCTGCTCGCCACTGAGCTGGTGACGGTCCAAGCTAATCAACGACTGCGAAAATTTTTGACATATCTAAATTGTAATGTACTGCCTATCCAATATTGTGCACTTTTGAACATGGGTTGAATGTCCCATATGATGTCAAAGGAATATAACATTGAAACCGATGAACATATTATCGACTAATTCACTTCCAATAGATACAATATACATGAGATAAGAGATACACGAAAAACACTTTTTTATTTTTTATTTTACGGCTACTAAATCTACTCATATCCTGTTGCAACAAGGATTTTGATGTGGCCAAACATAAAACATTGCACCTTGAATTATCTCAAATTAATACTCATGTAATCTAGGCATTTAAGGTAGAATAATCATTCTTAAAAATTAATTGCATGATTCATTGAGATTTCTAACCGTTTAAACCTGAACTTTTAGTCAATGTAAGGTAAGCTTATTTGGTAAAGGTTCAGGATTCGATTCCCGAGATAGGTTTATTTAGAAAATCTGAAACAGTTTAGGAGTTTGAATAAAATAGTACTAAAATTTAGCCGTTAAAAAAAAAAATAAAAATAAAAAATACTTTAACTCTTCTTGCATAATAAGATCCTCAACAAAATATGTATCAATTTTAGAATTGGCTAAAAATACAAGTACCAAAAATTGCAAAATGTTAAACTAAACTGAGTTAAACCGTTATCTTTTATTAAAACAATTTATAACGTCGTTTGTTCATACGTCACAATCACTGGAAGCTTCAAAGTGAACTTTGACAGCAATAAAGACTTGATGACCCAACTGTCATTTTAATGTTATAATATATTTAATATAATAATAATAATACAATAACATAATTACAAGTATGATTTTAAATTAATTAATAATAGTTTTATCAGTTTATTCCTTTCATTTCAACTAATTTAAACAACTAATCATAATTTTTTACATTAAATTTAACTCAATAAATTTTCTCCTAACTAAAACATATCTTCAAAATTAATAATAACTTTTTATTTACATATAATTGATATGATTTTTTTTTTCAATAAATATAAAAAAAAAATCTATTTTTTTTTATAACTAAATATCTTCATCAGTTAACTAAAAATCTTCTTAAAAATAATATTAAACTTTTAGTTTTCAAAAAAATAGTAATAACTTTTTTTTATAATAAATATTAAATAAGTTTAATGTTCCAAATAAACACCGATCTGTCATTTACCTTATCAGTTTAACTTTAGTTTTCAACCATGTTTCACTTATTAGTTTTCTAAACAATTTTAGATGACTTGTTATCAACGTTGAAAATTAGCATAAACGTGTTTAAATGTAATGCGCCATGTTAGTTGTCATCTTTTTTCCCACATTACAAAATCTACATTTAAATTTATAAATTGACTGAATGATTATTAAAATATATTCACAATTATTTTGAATTTTTATTATCCATTAAAAAATATCAAAATAAATGATCATTATATGATATTAATATTAATGCAATACAAGTATACATATTACATGAAACTAACACAATCAATCCAAAACTAAAATGTATTACCACACAAAATATAAGATTAATATTTACTAAGAGTATAATTTACTTCAAAAAAAAAAAGTTGAATAATACTAATTAGTCGTTTAAATAACTCTAAACTGATATTATACACTGATCGTGTGTCTATACATGTCTGAAGATTAATATCTAGTTATCTACCAATAAATTAAAATATGATTGAGACATCTATTGATCGACACGTGACGATTTATTTAAGCGATACATGTCGCATAATATCTACAAAAATTATATTTTTTAGATACCATAAATAATTTACATTTTTAATTAATCAGAATATAGATATAAGTACATAATATAATCAAAACTCCTACATTAAAAATTATATTATATTCATTGTTAGCATAAATATCTATTTCTATCATCACTCATATTTTTGTTGTTAATTTATAATGTACAACATATTGCTATTTATATTATACAAAATTAAAACTTATTTATTCTAATTTAGGACATGTTAAATTAAATAAACAAATAATAATATGTTTATGTTTCTAACTTATAATATAATATTATTTATTTATACTCTTTTACAATGCATATACCTCACTCTCATTTTCAATAATAAGATTTTGATAACTCAAAAATACCATTATAATTTATTCACAATTCTAGGTATCACCAACTTAAAATCCAGTACTATCCGTTTAAACTAAAACCTTTCTTTTAAACTATATTCATACCCTTATTTTGAGAAACTCAAATCTCCACTCACACATACACTCATACATGTCGTTACTGCCACCATCATCACCACCACAACTCACCAACACCGCCACTCAGCAACCTAAATTATTGCCGTCACGCCATCTCGCGATCTATAAATTATTGCCGCTGCAACGCATGGGTACTATGCTTCATTTAAATATTTATTCACTATTAACCTAACTAAATGTTGTTGAAAATTTTAAAACGATACGAACCATGTTTCACTATTATGACTTTAGATTAGGTAATACCATTACCAATATTAAAAGTAAGATTAGATCTTGACCAATACTGTTATGATAAATATATCTTACTATTAGGCTATCATTGGAGATACCAAATGCATATGATGGACATGTTCAAATTTTATTTTCCTTATTAAAAAATTAATCGTATGACAGTCCGTATATCGTACCGGTACTAAGACTAGTATATAATATAACAAAAATAATAATATATTGTCGTAAATAATTGTATATTGTATAATTGTATAATACTGAATCACAAAGCCTTATCCGAATAACAGTTTTCAATGCTCTTTATATAACAACCCAATATTATTCTCTTTCGTTTATTAAGTTCCTAAATTCTAACAACTTCAAACAAATCTAGTTGGATATTCATAGTTTATGCTATATCATACGTCACATTTGTTGATAAAATAATGGACCATAAAATAGAATTTCATTAACATAGACGTTATGACTATGAATGTTGTACTTAAAAATAACTTTTCCACTAAAAATAATTTCTAACTCAGAATGAATGAGATGTACTAATCGGAAAGAGAGTCCCTCTATTGACTTGACGTTCTCTATTGGTTTTATCAACCGTCATGTACAATACTTTAACGTATTAACTATAAATCTAAAGACTATGGTCAGCAAAATCAAACGAACCTGATCGCCGAAGAAATCAATCAACGCCATATTCTTGCGAGACATTACTTGTTTTCCTGTAGACATCTCATGTATCTGCCTCCACGACTGCAATCCGGTATATAATGTTGACAAAATCGCTATCGCTAATGCATATCTATTAATTTATCAAAATATAAAAAAAAAAAGGATGTAAATACTTTGATATATAGGCCTAGCAATGTCAAAGTAGTCGTTAACCAAAATGTTGTGAGTTCAAGTCCCAACGTGACAACAACTAAGTCTGAATTAATATTTATCGTATAATAAAATACTATGAATGAAAAACACACACCTGTATTCTTCGTATTCGTCGAAATTTCTACCACGACCATGTTTATTACTTGCCATAATAATGAAGGCAAGTAACGAAAAAACGAAACCAAAAGCTCTCAAACCAAGAGACACTCTAATAAACATGTCTTCATGTCTCCATCGTCTAAGGATACCGGTGACCCCGAATCCTGGAGGTGGGGGCAAAGGCGTTTGTGGGGGGTTATTAGTATCGTCATTTTCGATATCGGACGTGCCCGATGGGGCTTTTGGTGTTGGTAATTTGGCTGGTGGTGGTGATGAAGAGAAGGATGACATAGATTTTACTTAGGAATTCTTCGATGTTATTAAGAAAGTGTGTTGTTTTAGTAGTACGAATTTTGTGGGTTTGATGTTTGAATGAATGAATGAATGGACAGAAAAATGTGAAGAAATCAATGGAATTTGGAGATGGATCCAATGGGACAGAAGGGAAAATTGTTCCTTTTGACAACTCATTTAAAAGATGGTTGAAATATTTTATGTCTTTAAATAGTTTGGTTGAAATATTTTATGTCTTTAAATAGTTTGATTTTTATCTTTTATTAAAGTAGTTGACAAATGTGCACTCAAAGGTATCTACTACTTAATTTGGATTATTTGGATTCCTTTTTGTTTCTAAAATATTCAATTCGAGTATTAATTAATACTCGCGTCAATAAGCTATTTATTGAAATTGACAACTCATTTAAAAGAAATTTTTTTAAAACTTTTTATATATAGAAATCATTTAATTTAAAAACTATTTATTTGTCAGCTTACTTCACATACAACAAACTAAATTCTTAACAAAAATAAATAAAATATTTTTTTAAACACTATCAACAACTCTCTATATTACACCACCACTATCGATCATGGTCTTATATCAGCGATCGACGAAACTAGATGTCGTCATCCTTAGCTGATAAAAAAAATAAATTTATTTTTAAAATTCAAATTTTGACTAATATTTGAATTTAAATATTATAAAAACCATTTACCGCTGCACATCACACGAGTGGATTTCTAATCATGTATAATGCAAAGAAGTAATGTTATGACAACTTGTACCTCTTATAACCATAAAATGGCTCATTATTCTCAATTAGTATGCTTCACATGTGATGTGAGGGGCTATGCTATATCTATACTCCTTAATAAAAGGGGAACTCTCTCTTCTTTTTTTTTAAAAAAGCCTGTAGATCTTTTTATTTTGCCCCTCAATTCTATTCACTAATTTAAACATCCCCACCTAATATACCTATAATACCCTTAATGAAATAATTTACAATATAGATCCC
>JAOEHQ010047699.1:0-10655 GCA_025447715.1 Asclepias incarnata | reverse complement strand
GGTGTACTTGTGGCATTGGTATGGATCCATTACCTTTGATATTGTCTAGGAGCATTACGTGAGACCGGTGGGCGGTAATGTTCCTAGTTGTGTTGTGGTATTCCATGATATGTGTATATGTATATGAATGTACTTACTAAGCGTTGGCTTACATTTTTAGTTGTTTACATTTTTAGGTGGAAGTGGTAGCTCCGGTAAGAAGCCTTGTTGAATAAGAAGTTGATCTTGTGAGTAAAGATAGAAGACTACATTTTGGGTTAGTTATCTTTGAAGGACTTTGAAGGTTTAGTAGTCTTTATGACCCGGCTCTTCTTCCAAACGTTTTAATATTATATGTATGGTCGAATTTTGCATAGTAGTCCTAAATTTCAGTCAAACTTGTGTTTTAAAGTAAATATCTAATGGTTATGTATTGAGTTACCCGTTTTGTCCTTAAATGTATATTTGGGTAATTTATCTTTTGGATTGATATGTTGGATTGAAGGTGAACATTTTGGTAAAAAGGTATTGTTGTACTTGGTGTTTCAGTTGTAATGTAAAGTTTTGGATTGAAAATGAGTCGAAACAGCTGTGCAACATTTTGCTGTCAAAAATGTTAATCTTGGTCGGATTGCGCCGCGAGGTGATAAACTCGTGTCGTGAGTAATGTTGAAAAATGTAATCGTTCAGGTCAGAAGAAAAACTCGCGCCGCGATGTCCTTGGATCGCGTCGCTATCCTTTGTCGTGTACTTAATAGCGTCGCGAGGGATATAGGGTCGCGCCGCGACCTCTGTGCTGTTTAAAAAAAATAAAAATGGTTTAAAATTTTCGGGTGTTACAATTATAATGCATAAAAAACATGGGGGCCCAATCATTTACTCATTATAAAAAAAATATTAAAATATTAAGATGTAAGGGGTTCTATACCTAAACTTAGGTACATGACAGTGACATATTCTCTTTTCCTTTATATATATTTATGTATTGGATATATATATATGAGGGTGGGGAGTATAAGGCTGTCATGTACCTAGCTTAGGTATAAAACCCCTCACATCTTAGTTTTTTAATACATAAAATTCATGGGGTCCAGGTCATTAAGATGTAAGGGGTTCTATACCTAAACTTAGGTACATGACAGTCACATATTCTCTTTTCTCTCTCTATATATTTATGTATTGGATATATATATATATATATATATGAGGGTGGGGAGTATAAGGCTGTCATGTACCTAGCTTAGGTATAGAACCCCTCACATCTTAGTTTTTTAATACATAAAATTCATAGGGTCCAGGTCATTTATTTATTATACAAAAAATATTAAAAATTTGGTATGTAAGACTATACCTAGCTTGGGTACATAACAACCACACATTCGCTTTTCCATATATATATATATATATATATATATATATTTATTTAAAAAAACAGTTTCGGACCGGTTTTTAAAACCGTTTTCCAAACTGGTTAGAAACCAATTCTAGTGATAAGAAATTAAGAATCCCAAACCAGCGGGTTTTCTAATAACCGACTGGTTTTGGTCAAAAACCGATTTTGACCTGTTTCAGTTTTCAGTTTTTTTTGGGTTTCCGTTTTTTTTAGACAACTATTAATATCAAAATACAAAATTAACTAATTTTGGGCTTTGGGCTTTTCTTATTCCGAGACATGAATTGAAACCAAAAACAAGAGATTAAATTTATTTGTTTTATTTATTTCTATCAAAATGTTCGGTGAGAATCAAGAATCTCAAAGTTTTGAGTAGCGATAGCCCTTCTAATTCAACCGGTAAAAAAAAAAAATCCTACATTTTTTGTCCATACATGACAATATCTCAAATACAATGAAATCATGATATATTGTCCATTGAATAATGTATAAAAATACATGATCTAAACTACATTACAAGATGTTTTGTCTTGCCTTTACTCTACAATTGTGAAATGACCAACATTTTACACAAAACTGCAACAATGCTTTCCTTTTTGTTTTCGAATGATCGCCCACAAACCTAGATTACGTATACTTACATGTTCCCATTACACTCGACAAACTACAGTACACATCGAAAAGATTACAAAAGGATTACCTTCTACGATGACAACCAGACTTCTTGCCAACGGTTCAGAAGAGCAGATAATGTCCACACCTTGCAGACTATAGTGAAAGCACAGGGCCGACTATCTCGAAAATTGTTGGAGACATTTGACTTTATGAGCCATGTATTGAATTTAGAAGTATTTTGAATTATTGTTGCTCCATGTATATATATTTCATGATTTAAACAGAAAGTATCTTGTAATAAATCTTCGGACTTCATCGTGCCTGTAAATTCAGATCATGCAAGTAAAGGTCAATACTCGAACAGTCAAACGCAAAAATGCAAATAGCACATTGATCCGTCCCAAAAACAACTCAATATCTGACTTTTGCACATCAAATAGTTGTTTCTTTAACATCAAATATTACAAATGGAGTAATGTACCCCTCTAATCTTCTTTCCTACGGACATTTAATTAAAATCCATACATTCTCAAAAGTAATTCTTATCGACTCTATTACAAACTGCGAATACCTTATTGAGGATTTTTAGTAAAATATAACATAGTTCTTACAAAATTTCCCCCTTTTTGCTCTGGAAAGTTTGATAATTACATTTGATTATGTAAGAAATTAGCGAATAGCATTCCCAACCATTGTATTTGGTGGGGAGTCAGGACATGTTCATCACTATTAGACATTTAAAAGGGAAAAAACAACCGTGTACGTGTCGAGAACGAATGAAAATGACAATTGTAGTTGGGCAAAATGTGTGAAAACAGCCATAACACTTGTTTTGTACATTTTCTAGCATTCTTGTCTAAATAATGTTTTTTACATTGCACATATAATAAAAGTAAAATAGTTACACCAAGTACAGTTTTCAAATGTGATCGCTCCATGACAACAACTGGGATAGAAACATTATGCAGATATTTTATGCTCATTGCAGTTTGAAATAAGAATTGACCATTGTTCAAGGAGGCAAATTAAGTGATTCAAACTATTTTATCTTTCACGATCAAGGGGTCGCTGTTTGAGTCTCTTACAAAACTACCTAAATGCTAACATGTTTGCCTATGTGGTTGATATAGCTTTTAGGATTGAGATATTTCATTGGAAAGTAACAAATAACAATTTTAGAGGAAATGTAAGTTCCAGAGTCCAACAATAAAGCAAGTAAAAATCAAAAGTTAAAATATGAAACCACCGTTATATGCGTCATGAGATGGTCTAAGCCAGAACACACTCGCACATAAGCATGCAGGTCTGGGAAGTGTGCATATAAAGTTCTAAACGGGCATTGATGAGCTTACCGGCTATTGAGGAATCTGAACAACAACAAATGCAATGAGGTATAAACACCCAAAAATTGCTGCTCCTGCTAGAAAATTGTAAAGCAGTTGTCGATCATTTTTTGTGGGTATAAAAACTGATTTCAGTGTGTTTGTCAGTTCAAATAGCCTACAGGATATCTGCAGAAGCAAGAAAAAGAATTTCCAACTTAAATTAGTTCATCTTTGATATCATAAAGTAGAAAGGAGAAAGGATATGTTGGTATATTGCTCACCAAGACATAAACTGCAGTTGTAAGCATGAAATTGAGCATTGGGTAATTTGGGATAAATGAGAGAAGCCATTTTGGCTGCGCATTCGGGATATCTGATCTGCACCATTCATGCTGGTTAGTACTATGAAATTGCAATTAATATGGGTTCTGATGTTATTTCTTCCAATAATTTAAGAAAATGTAAAAGTTTCATAATAGCAAATAATTTAGAATGATATAAACTAGAGCAAAGGAATTGTTGGTCTATTATATGAATAAAAAGGGAAAGAAACCAATCCATCAATAGATGGAATGGTACCCGTTACCAATGTAGCTTGGGCCTACATGTGAAGTTGAGAGACGCAGGTTCAATCTTTAGGGATGCCCAAATCATGTGGGTATTAAGTGAAGGTATTTCACCGGCATCAAAAACCTTACGAGGAGGTCATGATGGGGATCCAATGTGGTTCCGGGGACAGAATGCCCTCCTTTACCCTTTTTTTTTACAAAAGAAAAAAAAAAGACATAACAAACTTAAATTCAAGGTTAAGGATATGCAGTTTGTACTCACCTAAGCCAGATATGGAATTGAGAAATGTATGTCTCCAAAGTGATCTTACCAAGCCACCTATTAAAACACGAAAAAAGTACAGCTGAATATGGAATTGTATTATCTTAACATTGAATCTTTGAATGTGGGAATCAAAGGGAGCTTACGCAAAGAGAGTCAAAGTGTAATTCCGAAGATATTGAGTGAAATTCCTCAAGCAGATATAGACACTAATAGCAGAAAAAGAAACCATCGTGACTTGAGTACAACATGCCAATATACAAAAACATTTACAAGCAGGTACACAAGACAAGATAAAAGAATAATAAGATTAATTACGCACGTTATAGGTATCCATGATGTGTAGGGGTGGTATTTATTGTATGTAACCTTGTCCAACTTGTATATGTACTCATACCACATGTAACCAGCCTGAAAAGAATACAAGTTAAGCACACAAAATCCTGAATGAAGAGAAACAAATCAATAGAGATGAAAAAAATGGATGGGTCAGGAAAATTGGGTATCGGATTTAAACAAGTTATTTTTCGGTACATCGAGCGGTTCTGTTTACCCGGCTACCCACAAACACTTTTTGCCTTTAGAAAATGTTTATATATTGACCAGTTTCCCTTTTCACTGAATATTTTTAAATTGACCTGTTTGAGACATAACACAAACCTAAATCGGCCCATTCGTAAGTAAATGACTAGAAATTGCTAACTCTCCAGAAAGATTATCCTTTTTTTGTAAAACCTAAAGAAAGAAAGATTATCCTAACTAACCAGAACTGAGACTGAAACAATGGACGCCTTGATGGTGCGTCTCCGTTTACTTTCTGACTCCTCAAGTTTTTCCATCCATTTTTCGACCTGAGATAACATCATACAAAATAGTTTAGCAATATCTTGTCTTGGGAATGTAGTAGATAAAGAAAAAAGTTTCTAAGAGCTTACATTAGGGTGAAGATATGCATAAATCATTCCAATAATCCATATATAGCGATCTAGTCCAGATCTGAAGTGCCACTCATGCAACCGGGGGAGATCGGGTTTAGCAGGATCACTATACCCTGCAAACAGTAAATAAGACTTTCAAGACATCATGGTGTAAGTTAATCTACATTCTGCAAAACTACAGAAATTTAAACACCTCAGAACATCATATTAGAAGTAGCAATATTCGGCATTAAAAAACCTATATTGTTCCAATAATAGTCTAAAACTTCGCATAGAAAAACTGGGAAGTTTTATGCATTAAAAGTACACATTGGGTGATTCTTTTTATCCATTTCCTTTTAAGTGAAATTTTTGATTATTTGACTTGTTAGAGATAAATAATAATCCAAATTCATAAAAATTTATAAGTTTCCCACCACTATGCTAAATATGTCAAAATATTATCAAATCATGGTGTTCTAAAATATCCAGTTACATTTAGGCTATGTTTACAGTGGTAACATTTATCTGCCTTACAGGAAATATGAAGTGTACCTAATAGGAATGCAAGAGGTCCCCAAATAAGGTCAAAAACTCCAGGAATCTCCCAGATCAAGATAACTACTAGAAAGCAAGCAATGATCTTCATAATCATCACTGATTTTATCTCATTATATTTGCTTCCGATTGCAAGTGCTCCATACACCATAAGAGTAAAGAGGGTGTGCATAGGACAAATATAATAGAGCATATAGTCGTTGTTAAGAACTATACAACAAAATGCCACAAAAAAATTCAGCCTCCACATCATCTGCAAAGAGAAGATACAACATAAGGTGCATCCATAAAAATAACCGATTATTAAAATTAACTGGCTCAAAATAACCCTTCAAATAAACAAATGTGGCTAATATGTGAAGTTTTGATGTTTAAAACAAAATAAATATCACCGATGCCATCAGCAACATTAACAATAAGAAAAATAAAGAAATAGATAACCTGAGAAAATCGTGCAACACTGAAATCCTTTCTGATGTAGTAGTAGGAGAAGTTCCCGAAACCAGTCATCCAGACATAAGCAGCAATAAAAACACGGATAGCGTTGTAAATCTCGGTGGCAGCAAAGTAATGATACATTAAGAAGAGAACCTGTCAAATTACAAGTAAATTAAAAGCAGATTGAATATAACTGTTTTTGTACTGGTAATGATGTATTCCATCAAGATAGTGTAAGCAATAATAAAATATATTGAATAAAGAATTATAAGAGCTTTAAATTGAATTTATAAGGATCAAATCAGTGGCAAAGTAATAATATTGAAAAACTCTTGCCTGCATCCATCCTTTCCACTCCTCTGTTTGATGTCGATTGAGGTAAAGTATTGATTTTCCAGAGAATGCTGACTTGTCACTATGTTTCTTCAGAGATGTCGTTGCCGAAACAATGATCAAAAGGGCATACAGGAAAAGGAAAAGATCGCGATTGTAGTTCTGTACAGTAAAAATAGAATCACACACAGTTACAGCCAAACATAGAAAAGCATAAGGTTCCAATTACAAAAAAGATTTAAGTACAGGGAAAGAACCTTTGATGATTCTGGGATTAAGCTGGTACGGTCACACAAGTAGAAATAGAACAAGATTCCCCCAAATTCTGACCTACACGAAGTAATAAAGTCAAATGTGAATGTTGCATCAACTTAAAGAAGGACCCATCAAAATGAAGTTTAGACTAAAAAAGGTAACATGGCTTACATTGATCTTAGGGTTGCTCTATTTTCAAGTAAAAAGGACTCCTCCATTGTCACAAATCTACAGATCAAGATTGTGCAGAACAATTAGCAATTTTACTGTAAAAAGAAAGGATAAGAATATGAAGAAATCCATTAAAATGTTAACTAACCTAATTAAGTTTGATTTAATGACAGCATCAGGCTGCCTCACTGATGCTACCTTTGGTAGGCCCCCTTCCAGCAAAACAGCCCGGTCATCTTCCTGAGTTGCCACAATCTCCAATTCAACCAAACTATTGTCTGAATGGCTGCTTTCGAAAGACGTGAGTAAATAAAAATTAGAATATACCATGACATTAATAGTAAGCATAGACCTACTCAATGCTGAATGCAACAGATCACATGAAAATGGATTGGTACAAAAGATCAAATCATGCATTCATGTATGACAATAGCTAAGCTACATATGATAAGAATTTGATCAATGAAGATCAAGATTCAAGACTATTGGAAATCTGCAAAATCCAAGTCCAGTCGGGCGATGAAGCTTAGAGTAAATAAGGAACTTACAGTTTGGATATGGATGAAGTTTTCTTGTATTCCAGCCATTCCGAATAAATCCAAGAAACAAATATAGGGATGATTCCAAGCAAAAATGACACCTGCAAGATGATAATAATCATCACAAAGACATTATCCTCATAAAGCTATATAAGGAAAAGCAGAATGCAATACTAGAATACATGTCTGGTAAAACTACCACCATCACATCTTTTTCACACCATTATCGAGTAAACCCTTTAAAATTTCCTTGTTTTTCTTTCAGTTGTTGTGTTTTCATCCAACTTACATAGTAAATACTAAATAGTTCAGATTTCACTTTTGAAACAATTCAACACAGAATTCAATCAAACTACATTTTCTTTAATTACTTTCTAGTTGTTTCTCAAATGGATTTGTATTGTCTACATTACCTAACACATCTTCAACATTAACAACCATTACAAAAAAATTGATATAGCAGTGTCCATGAAATTAGTACACATAGACCAATTGATCATAGATCAACTGGTACCGCCACCATTCCCTTAGGTCCTCCATGCGAAGCTTTTGAGCGAGGGTTCGAATCTTGCGAGCCTCATACATGGGGGATTTAAGGTAAATAAGTGTTTCACCGGTGCAGTAGCAATGCAAGTTGTGAGCGAGTACTGCTAAGGTACCGGGGATCAGAGGGTTCCCCCCATCTACCCTTTTTTTTTAAATAAATTAGTACACACAGTCACATAGACATGCTTCCAAGTGAAGACATAAATAGTCTGCAAGATCAATCATTCATCACTATAAATCATCAAGTAAGAACAATTACCATAAGATATAGGCTCGACTCATGAATAGACAATAACAAGTAACAAGAAAAACTTGTATGTTTCTTGCTTATACCTCTAAAAACACAAAACCCTTAAGAATTTCATAAAACGAAATCACACACTAAGTTCCACGTTACATGTGGTGAATTTTCATTCACCGTGGTTAAAAACAAGACAAGAGGTACAGGATCTAATTTACACAAATTCTAAACACAGCTACGTCACCATAGTTGAGCAACAACAAGTCTATTTAAAAAATTAATCAAATTTTGATAAGAAATTCTTAAATAAAATCAACGAAAACATGTAGTCCAAAAGAATAAAACTGCTAAAGTCAAGGATCTTATACATGCAAAAACCAAGGATTGTGAACTAACAAACAATTGAAAGTGAGAAACACATACATGAACCCAAACATTGTTACACTAGATTCATAAAACTTCAAGTTCACCAACTTCCATACACACTCAAATCAAAACTCTTATACAGATTCGTCGTCTCAGACAATGCCGATACAAAAATAAGTAGTGCAAGATCGAAAATACTAAGGCAGAACTGAACCTCAAAAAACAGCAAACTTCGTCAAATCTAATGTACATATGGCATGATCATTAACTAATAGATACTAGAGAATACAAAATAGACACATTACTACATTAGGCCACGCAAAGTTACGTTAATATGTATATCAAACTCTCCAAAGTTGTGATGGATGTATCCAACTTCTTCCTATTCATTCCTATCGTACGTATCACTTAGCAGGTAACAAGTATCTTTTGCTGACGTGGCAGCCGTACAAGTTTCCACGCCATCATTTTACAAGTTAAGAGGTGACATACATATATACATACACACACTAAGGTTTTCAGAATCGGATACACGCAATAGCAATATATATATAAAAACGTGCAATTGAGGAAAGATATTGAGATCAGGATGGAAACATATGTGCATCAAATAGATCTGAAAATCAGCATTTACAAAAAAAATTTTTAAAAATAAAAAAAAATTAAATGAGAGTAAAACTATTACTGTATAATAATAGCAGCAGTATAAATGGAGTAAAGAAGATTTAAGAGTTAATTAATTAAAAAATTACCTGACCAGGGGTAAGAGGTCCAGAAACCGCCATTAAAAATGAAACAAATCAATCAGATTTGATTTGGATCTCACAATGCGAGGGAGATCATAAAGAAAGAAATGCCTAAAATCAAATCAAATCAAATTATATGTATGTATTTCAACGTATTATTATTATTATTATTATTATTATGTATAGATATAGATACAGATACACGAGAGAGAGAGGAATGAAACACCGACGAATTAATACTAGTAAAGTAGTAGTAGTAGTAGTTTAGTAGAGAGAGAGGTGAGAGAGAAGGAGAGATCTGAAGGAACCAAGAGTGGTGATGGTAAACGACGTCGGTTGCTTCAAAGAAATATCGGAACACACGTCTTTGTCTTTCTTGGTTGTTAATTGGTAGTATATCACTATAATAGGTTTTAAAATTTGAATTAGAAGTAAATAAATAAATGGAATTAATAAATGAGAAATGATGAGTAATGATTAGACTTGCCCAAAAAAAACGGTTAAGAAAACGGTTTTTTTTAATCAAAACTGAACCAATTTATAACCGTTTTTTTCCAACCGGTTTCGGTTATTTGAAAACCGACGGTTTATAACCGGTTTATAGTTTCAAACGTTAGGACCAGTTAGAAACCGGTTAATCCAAACCGGTTAATAACCGGGTTTTTTTGTTACCGTTACTAGCCGTTAAAGTAGCCGTTAGTGACCCTTTTTTTTAGCTTTTAATCACCATTTTACCACCATACAACTTGTATAAATAGATAGTTTGAGTTTTGGTTTAGTCACAATACTTATTCATCCAAAAACACTCCAAAAACACTAAATACTCAAAAAATGGCTACTAATTCGGGTTCCGAGTCTACCGGTGTTGGTTCTACTAATGAACCAACAATTGTGGAAGTATTATCAACAAAACGAAGGGCGGAGGTTTTTGAGAACTTTCTTTTGTATAAGATGTCGGATGGCAACACAAAGACGCGATGTAAAAAATGCTTAAAATTTTTTTCGCCCGGATCCAACACAACTTTGAGGCTACATGTCCAAAAACATTGTAGCTCTTTATCAACTGTTGCAGAAGAAGGTCAAACGTCGATGGCACGAGATGGGACTATATTTTCGTATTCGGAGGAGCGGATTCGTGAACAATTTGCGGCATTTGTCATTCAAAATGCTTTGTCATTCAATCACTTCGACAACCCGCGACTCACTAAGGTAATTCAAGACACTCTTCAACCTAAATATACTCAAGTCACTCGTTCTACTCTAAAACGACTAAAAAAGATCTTGTAACATTATTTGAAAACTTAAATACTAGTGTAAACTTAACAACGGATGTTTGGTCGGCTCCTCATGGTTTGCCCGGTTCTTACATTTGCGTTACGGCGCATTGGGTTGATCCTTCTAC
>JAOEHQ010047698.1:0-10655 GCA_025447715.1 Asclepias incarnata | reverse complement strand
GTTGCCCATGTGAGAAACATGTGAGGGCATTTTCGTCTTTTATCATCCTTCTTCTTCTTCCCCATTTCCAATATTCATGTAAATCATCTACTTTCGGCGGATGAAAAGGTAACCCATCAAAACCGATCCCCACCTACTACTATTCCTTTGTAAATCAAATTGAATTCATTCTCTCCTCACATGTCACTTTCTCAAAAAAGGTAACGCATCAAAACCGATCCCTACCTACTACTATTCCTTTGTTTTTATTAATTAAAATGAAAAAAAATCCCAGAAATTATATCATCTAAATTAATGCTATTACAAAAGAAAGATGGCTATGGCAATCCACAGAAAGATGGTTATGGGAATCTTTAATGCTATTACAAAAGACGCATAGCCAAGTTTTTTTCTTTCGTTTTTCCGGCGAGATCGGGGTAGGGTTTTTTCAGATGTAGATGAGCGATCGCGGCGTACCTTAACCACCTGCAGCCGCCGATCTGATTTGCTTTACGCATCTCAGTCAAAGGATGGTTTGATTTACGTCTGAGCATATGTGGTTACCCTTTCCGGCCAGAATTGGGGAGGTTTCCGGCCAAGTTTTTTTTCCCGGCCAGATCAGGGGGCGGGGGCGGCTGTTCCGGCGACATCGTATGAGGTGGTTTTTCCCGGCTGTTCCGGCGACATCGTATGGTGTGTAAAAGTTATTTGTGGGTTATGATTATTTGTGATAAAGTTTGATGCTTTAGTTGAAATGAAATACATTATCGAAATCTTGGGATATATCTTTGTTGTGTAAAGATTTAATATTAAAGGATCTTTTTTGTGTAACCCATTTTTGTGCAACGTGAAATGATGAAAATGTCTGTTGTATATTTATTTTGCAGGAGAAGATTATGAGAGTTCCATACGGTTCAGATCATGAATTCTTCAAACATTCGTTGTTTCTTGTTTTTTGTAACCGTATTACCACATCGGCAGTATCTGCAGTTTTTTTGTTGGTAAGTGGTGATTGGTTTTCTGGGATTTAACTTGATGATTGAAGTTATAATAGATTGATAACAATGTGTTTTAGCGTTTGACAAAGCATGATCATTTAAGAGGCTAATGTATATAAATGACCGGAAAGGATATTATTGTGAAAGAAATACAAGATATTGAGTTGAGAGAAAATGTTTATTTCATAGGTTAAAAGCAGGCGTGCTTATGTAACTTTATTTTAGTCATTGATGATGAGCTTTGCTGCAACTAGTCCGAATTCGATTATCGAAGACCCTTTATTGAAAAATATCAAAAATTAAGAAAACAGAATTTGTTTATATTAACATAAAATACAATTATTGTAGCATCTTATGAAAAATTTTTATAGTGCATTTTATGTTTGATTATACTTTAATTCTATTCTATTGCAGACTAGTAAAAAGACGTTGGACCCTGTTGCTCCGATTTACAAGTATGCTGTTGTATCAATATCTAACATACTAACTACAACATGTCAATATGAGGTCAAATATTCGTTGCACTGTTATTTCTAAATTGATAGTTTTTTTTTTGCTTGTTAATCTTCAACTGAGTATATTGTATTATGTTTTCAGGCTCTTAAATACGTTAGCTTTCCTGTTCAGACCTTAGCCAAGTGTGCCAAAATGATACCAGTAATGGTTAGTGTTGAAAGTACTAAATAATTTGAATTACCAAGTGGTGAAAACTGCTTCACTGAAAGTAGTTCTTATCTGATTATTGTAACTTGAAGTCATAATAGTCAGTTTCGACTTTCGAGTGTTTATGTAGAAGTGAGTATGATTTTGACTTGCTGATTATTTATGGTCCAAATGGTAAGAGGGTGTCTATCTATCCGAGCTATAATCAGCTGATTCTCTGATTTTGAATCCATAAGTCAGAATGGTTAGGTTCAAAACGCACATCGAATGCCCTTTAGTTGTGTAGTGTCTAGCGTTTTAAAGCAATGCAGTGTACTTTGCCAGGTTGATGCATTTACATGTCATTGTTATTTTAGATTTTTTTATTACCGAAATGACTTGTGATAATGTTGTGCAGATTTGGGGAACCCTAATCATGCAAAAGAAGTACAAAGGGCCAGACTATTTTTTGGCTGTACTAGTTACCCTTGGCTGCTCATTATTTATTCTGTTTCCGGTAAACACTCACTTTAACGTCCTGCAACCAATGTAATTATGCTTTTGTCATTTAGAGAAGTCAAGAAAATGAGTAACAAACTCTTTTTGTTTTCCGACTGTAGGGAGCAAGTGAGATTAGTCCATACCGCAATGGAAGGGAAAGTACAGTGTGGGGTGTCTCCTTGATGGTTGGCTATCTAGGGTATTTGACACAATCTTGACTTATATATTCGTGTGATCGTGTCACTTAACATAAGATGAAACCAAGTATTATATTTCATGTTTGAAACAAAATTCTTTGGTGTTTGAACATCTATTTGTAAACGAATTAGTGTAACTTTAAGAATTAGATTTGTAATAAGCAAGGTTGGAGAAATCGGGATCGGATCGGCGAGGTGGGGAGCCAGGATTTTTTGAAAAATTGGGGAGAAATAGGATTGGGTAATTTATATATAAAATTAATAATTTATGAAATTATGTGTAAAAACTTCAAATTTAAACATAATTGTTTAGAAACATTAACATAATACTTCAAAGTTCGAACTTGATTGTTTAGAAAAATAAACTTAAACCAATTTAGGATTTTATTAAAAGTTTATGAAAATTCTTTTTTGACCAAAGTTGACCGATTTGTGACCTAGTCTGCTGAGTTTGACCCATTTTTGACCATTTCTTACGCATTGACCATAGTTGACCCGATTTTTGGGTCGATCCTGCTGAATCGAATCCCCTACCCCCCGATCTCGATTTTTGTGCCAATCCCGCCGATTTTTACAACACTGGTAATAAGTGAATCAGTTGCTTAGCTAGAGATAGCCAGATAGGTAATTCCAGATATATGTCCATAGTTAGCTTTCCAAGTGGTTATTGCAACTTTAAGCATTAGAATTTATATCAAATTGACAATAGTAACTTAGTAAGTTCTATGATTGCCACTACATAGTTATCTAAATTTATTTATTTTGAGTTTTGACCTCTGCTATCAGGCAATCGTAATCGTATTCTGTTTACCTAAACACTCAAAACTGTTTGTTGTGATTTCATATCTGATTAATTAGTTTTAATGACCTCTAAACGCTGCAAACAGCTTCCAAGTACACGAAGGTGAAAGGGAAAATGTAATTCGAATGTTTTTAGTCAAGTGTGAACTAGATTTTGAACGGATAACATAACATATATAGATATAGAAGTTGTCCTTGTAGAGATATTTATGGGTGTGAAGATATGGTTTGTCATATGTATAACATATTAGGTTTTGTGATAATGTTAGCCTTTAGGATTGGTTGTATCAGCTATACATTGATTGCCCGTGATTGCTCTCTCAGGTTTGATGGCTTTACTAGCACGTTCCAAGATAAGTTATTTAAAGGATATGATATGGAAATTTACAATCAGATTTTTTACACTACTCTCTGTTCATGCATACTCAGCTTGACTGGTAAAGCATCTTTAATTTGAGTTTCAGTATTCCATCATGCACATTCTATAATAACTATATTCAATTCTTTTTATTTTTGCTAGGCCTCATAATGCAGGGTAATCTTCTAATGGCAATAGATTTCGTTACTCGCCACAAGGATTGTTTCTTTGATATTGCCTTGCTTTCAACTGTAAGTCATATATATATTCCTCTGTATTACCCTATGGGTGCTCATTTACTCATTGCATCTCTTTTTCTTTCAGTAGAAGTCGTTATTTTACAACCAAATGTTGTGGTTTTAGTGTCGAGTATCTGGGTAAAAGAGGGCCTAAGATTATGATTTTTTTTAATATTGTTTGAGTATGAGTTAAGATAATCACATATAGAGAAGCAGTCCAGAATTTTTGGTCAGAAAATGTATTATTGAGTTAAATGTAGAATTATCTACTTACAACCAACCCCAGTGAAATAATTATCTGATTATTTGGTTCTGATTCTTCAAGTTGCATTAATCACTGTAAAAATGCAGTTCTTAAAAGGAGTCGTTGTAAATGCAACATCTTAAGAGCAAAGGGTATGGCATCGGCATCGCCTACATGGCTGCCCGGCACCTATTCAAACCACCCCCCTCTGTCTGGCGTTGGTCGGCTTCTGCATTTTCTAGCCGCTTGGCGTCACTTTCTTTTTATTTTATGTTATTTTTAAAAAAAAATTTAGTTTCCTCCTCACTCTCACACACACACATAGTGTTGGGTTAAAATAAGAACACTAAATTCTATGAGAACACTTTAAACATCATGTTTTAAATATCCAAAACATATTATTTTTTTTCAAAAAAATTTCGGGGTTTACTACCACAACTTTTAGAAACATTTCATGTTAATTTTTTTTTAAAATTTTACATTTTACAATAATCACATTGTATAACCTAATAATCAATTAATTTTTATCTGATTATCACACAATATTTTGTGATTATCTCAATAGAATAACTTTTAAAAAAATTTCATGAAAAAAAATTCAAAAGAAAAATTTTTTTTAATTTTTTTATTTTTATAATCACATTGTATAACATAATAATTACAAACTTTTGTATGTGATTATCCTACTATACTTGGTGATTATCTCAAGAAATTTGAAAATCATAATTTATAAGTGAATAATCACACCTTATCAGTGAATAATCACAAAATAATCTTTGTGATTATCTTGTTATATTTTGTGATTATTATCGATAATAACAATTTTTTTTCTTGAATAAAAAGTATCTAAAAGCTAGTGGGAAAATCTGTAAAATGATTTTGAAAGAACACGTGGTTTTGGTATTTAAAAATTGATTTTTATAGGTGTTCTCACGGAATTTAGTGTTTTCATGAATATGAGAGAGAGAGAGAGAGAGAGAGAGAGAGAGAGAGTTGCAATCAAAATATATACAAGGGGTGCCCGGCTAAAATTGAGAAGTGGGGAAATCTGATGTGGCGTCCTGCAACGATATCCCATGCTCTAAACAGAAAATGTGTACCAAATATGACCTTTAACAGAACTAGGTTTCAATGACAAAATGTTGATGCATACATCTCTAACCTATCTTATTTGTTTGGGTGCAGGTTGCAACAGCCAGTCAATTCTTCATATCTTACACAATCCGCACATTTGGGGCTCTTACATTTGCCACCATAATGACAACTAGACAAGTAAAAGAAACTTTTAATTATCTCCTCTTGTATCATTGAAATCTATTTTTTTTTTCTTCGTTAAATCTTCAATTTTAATATTGTAGTTAGTGAGCATTCTACTGTCGTGCGTTTGGTTTGGTCACCCACTGAGTGTGGAACAATGCATTGGAGCCGTAAGTATCCATTTACACTCTATCTGTCAATTGCTGACCCGTTTACTTGATTTGGATTTTAACATGAATCTGGCCATTTTTGCTGCCTCTAGTTTACATCCTTTATGTCTGTTTAATAAACTCATAAGCCACCCCAAATCTCTATATACAGGTCATTGTCTTTGGATCGCTTTACGCGAGGGGTTTCTTGAAAAGACCTGAGAAATCTTTACCTTCAATACACAAGTCAGATGAAGAAGCAGCTGTGCCATTGAAGGCGATCGCATGATACAAAGTGGTTTCTTCTTAGGATTTAGTAAAAGATTTTGGATATACACTTATGATGGTTAACAATTTATAGAATTAACAACTCTTTTTTGTTGTTGCAAATACTTGCCAACCAAAGACTAGATATGTAGGAGCAGCCTCTGATCATCTACAGCTTTTGTTTTTTGGTTTTCTGTTTAAGTTCTTAATTATTTATATATTTTTTAATGTTCCAAGGTAGATAAATGACTATGTCGATGATTATCTGTAACTGTGTTTTTTAAATGGTCTAAATCTCTAGTGCAAATTTAGTTTATTGTGATTTCGACAAAGTTGAAGACGACATACAAAGCATCCTAAGAAATGTTTCTTTATATTTTACTAAAATGTAAAATTTTAATTGGTGTTTCAGTGCTGTTTTAGTGGTAAGGCTTGTTCTCTATGGGTGAAAATATTTGGAGGTTTTAAGTTTGAATCATAGAAGCAAAAAATATACTCTTCCTGGCCATAGAGGTTTACCCGCGATGATTCCGGACTACCTATGTGTAGGGCAGTTCGTAGATTTTGGAAGCCCTGTGTGAATGTGTGATAATATAAATTGGGCCCTTTAAGCACCAATTTTTTTTTTATTTTATTAAAGTATATATAAAAGTAGGGCTTGTCTAATATGCTGCTAGCAGCAGGGGGGGCTGTTGTTCTCCTCACAACCATTAAAATCAAGGGGTGTGTTTATCACGTTTGAAATTGATTGTGAGAGTTGCAGGCTGCTGTTGACAGCAGATAACATTTTCCCATAAAAGTATCATAACAAAGTTTTTAACCTCATATATTAAGTGCGTCGAACCATCATTAAATAGTCTAGTGACAAGTTGTTCTGTTTTTTAATAAGAGGTCTCAGGTTCGAGTCTTATCTTGGGCATATTTGGGGGTGGTTATAGATATTTAATTTTCATATATGGTGGGTCTGAGTAGTTTTTCTTTCCAGATCTCTAGGTGATAGGGGGTTTCTCATCGAGTAGTTTAATTTAGGGATCTATTTTGCGAGGGGCTCTCTAAGACGGACCCGGATAAGACAACGTATGTTAAAAACTTTCATCATTCGCGAGTAATTCACACCTTTCAGAATATACATTTTGAATAATTGCAATATTGATTTCTAAACTTAAGAGGCCCAATTATTTTCTAAAAGTAGTAAATTAGCAAAATTATGTTCTTAAAACACAAAAAATACAATAAGCTATCTTAGTTAATAATTAATACAATTATTATTATCCTAATCCTAATCCTAATATGTACTAAAAGACAACTGACCTAACTTCAATTGATCAATCACAACTCTCGATTTCATTAAATTAAGGTATTAAACATGTGACTAAATTATGTTATTTAAAAAAAAAAAATAACATTGATGATGTCTTTTTAATCTAATTATAATATAATATTAAAAGTTAAAAATCCTAATAATCATTATCCAATTATATTCGTATATTAGTATTTATAGAAAAAGTCTCACTAATTTACATTTTTTTATTTTTCATCCATAATTTATACTTTTTAGCCCTTAAAAGAAATTTTTTTTCACTAAATACTTAATTTATAATTATTACATTTTGTAGTCGTCAACTTGAAAAGGCTTTTTTAATTTTTCATCATTTAATTAATTAAAATTTTTCAACATATTATTTATAACTCTTTATTTCATAAAATATTAAAACTATATGCTAACTTACATTTTCAATGAGTATATAAATCAGAATATTAAATATGTATAAAACTATTTTTAAAAATTTTAATACAATTATTTTAACCCACCGTATGTATATACGTTACTAAAATCTAATAAGTAAGTTAAATAAATAATGATATAACAATGTTTATAATCCTCTAAATATATCATACTTTAACATGTAATAAGACTCATTTAATCCATATGAATTTTATAACGAAATATTAATTTTTATAATGTTTTTAAAATATAATGTTTTGTATCTGCCCGTATATATATACACGGGACAAAAATCTAGTATGAAACTAAAAGATAAACCCTAAAAAGTAAAAAACTTAACTAAAATTGACAAATCAAAATTAAAAGACTTAAAGATGTTAGTAAAATCACACGAATTTAAAACTAGCAAAGAAGATAATTAAATAAAAATAGTTTGATTTATTTGCGAAAGATGATGTGAAAGCTTGGCCCCTGACTCCCTCATAAGTCATAACTAATGCAAATAGCCACCACAAAAGTAAAACATATTTCCTTAAATTTAAATGTGTGTAAAAATATATAATATCACAAACTAAATAGATAAATTAAATATAAGAAAAGTTTTAGCACTTAAAAAATGGCTGGCATGGCATCTTTATGAGTCTATGACTAGACGTGGGCAAAAAAACCGAAACCGAAACCGAAACCGAAAAAAAAACCGAAACCGAACCGGTCAAACCCGGTTTTGACCCAAACCGGTTCGGGTTTGACCCAAACCGCCGGTTTCAAACCGGTTTGGGTTTTGGTTTGAAAAACGGTTTGAAAAGCGGTTCGGGTCGGGTTTGGGTCAAAAAAACCGGAAAAAAACCGGTCAAACCTTGGGTCAAAACCAATTTCAAACCGGTTCGGGTTTGGTCAAAACCGGTTTTAGGAAGGGTTGATCCAAACCGGTTTCGGTTTCGGGTCGGGTCGGGTTGGACCCAAACCGAAAAATGCCCACGACTATAGTAGACTATGCCATATACGTCTCCAGTGTTATGGGTTTTTTCGACCATGTTTAAAGTGTATTTAATTTATACGATTTGGATTTTCTTGAACTTTCTATATGTAGTGTTTATATTTAAAATGAGTTGTGTTCCTTGTATTCCTGTAGAATTTGTAGTCTCAAGGTATACATTCCATCCTTTAGATCAAAACATGAATATCTTTACCATACATAAAAAGTGTAGGTAGAGTGAGTAAAGATTTTTACCTATTGCAGTTATACTTGCAAAAGTAAAGGTGAAAGTTAATTTTTACCAACACTTTTTAAACAGTATTACTTAAATTAAGATTTAGTGACACTTTATGGTGCAAGATATGATACCAAAACATAAAATCTTGTACATTTTAAAGTAATTACTTTTTAAAGTAATTTCCAGACCTATCTGAACATTGTCTTTACATATCATACCTTTTTTTTAACGGCAAATTAGAATCATTGACGGGACACCGGCTCACCCGATTATTATCTTCATTCTCCACAAGAAGAAACCCACCATATGCAAGGAAAAAAAAACCCATTGATCTCTTCATTATTGAAGTCACTGGACTCAACTAAACCTCTTAATAATTAAAATCTGTTTAATTAATAAAAACATGGAGGCGGACTTTAGCCGCTTAGACTACCAGGCGTGAGGCATTCCCTCACCAATTGGACCCCCAGAACGCCCCGAAGACGTCCCCTACACCGCCCCTAGGGGCATTCTATCCCAAAAAAAAAAAGTTGCCTGTCAGATTTCGGACGCCCCATTTTGTTTGATGTTGTGTGTGAGATAGATAGATACAATACATACACATATATAATAAATAAATGACCTGGGCCCATGAATTTTATGGATTAAAAAACAAAAACATGAGAGTTTCATACTAAGCTTAGGTATGAAACAGCCTTATATTCCCCACCCCTATATATATATATATATATATATATATATATATATAAAAATTGGGGGGCAACTAATTGAAGCCTCACTCCGAGGGACATTCTTGTTTGAAGCCCAGAGTGGAAAAATGTCTCCCTCACGCTCAATAGTCTTAGCGGGTTATTTCACCGACCCGTTTAAACTCCTTAATCCTATGTACTTCCTTCCCAGTTGGCGTTTTGTTATGCCATTCCAAAGCCCTAATTAAATAGTTAAAAAAAAGTCCTAATTAAATCAATCTGATTTTCTTAAAACTCCTTTTCTTTCCAGTTCATAAATCAACGGATGGTATGCCCATTCCCTAATCTTAATTTGTTCGAATTTCAATCATCTTTTCTTATATATCCAGTCTTTGTCGATTTGATTAACTTTATATTTTCAGTTTGACAAAAAGCTATTCTGGGTATGTGATTTTCTTTTTATTGTCCATTTTTCTTCGCTACATAACTTCCTATATATGTGTTTTTTTTAATTAGTCTATGTTTGTTTTTTTTTCTTTCTGAACGGATAGGTGGCTCAGCGGTGTATCCGGTTGGTTACCCTGGACCTAAGTTCGAACCTCATAACGAGGGAAATGGTCTTTGTTTGTGCTTAATGAGTTGTTTGATAAGATGTCTGTTGAGAAGTGTCTATTTTCTCAATCTTAGCTTTGGTTCTTTGTTGATAGTATACATGTTAGCGAGCGATTATTGCTATATCCAAGTTGAAGGGCTAAAGGGTACACTTTGTGAAGATGAGGGACCAAGGCTGATGTTGGATATTACTGTTGAGATAGTTGCTTTCTTATATATACACACTTTCATCTTCTCATAATTTTAATTTTAACAGCTCTAAAAATGGAGCCATTTAGGGGGTGTTTGGCCTAGTTTATATTTTTTGGCTTATGCTTATAAAATATAAGTGGCTTCTGACTTTTTTGCTTTAAGTTTATAAGCTCTTATGTAGTGTTTGGATTAGCTTTTGGCTTTTGAAAAGAAAAAGAAAAGAAAATAGGAAGAAAAGCTAAAAAGCTTTGATTTGTAACTTATCTAAAAGTGGCTTATAAAAGCTAAAAAGCTTAAGCTAAAAAGCTAGACCAAACACTTAAAATGACTTTTTTTAAGAAAATAAGCAAAAAAGCCATAAGCTTTATAAAATAAGCTAGGCTAAACACCCTCTAATTACCATGTCTAAAAGCATCTCTTTGGGGAAGTTCGGGTATTTTGCCCGTTTATGTATTAAGACGCTTGTACATCATGCTTATTTTAGTTGTACACGTCTTAAATACAACGAAAAGAACATACTGTACAAGCGTCTTATTGCGTGTGTCTTAACACTCCTTTGCAACCGCTTTCACTCATAGGTTTCAAAATTC
>JAOEHQ010047697.1:0-21621 GCA_025447715.1 Asclepias incarnata | reverse complement strand
GACACCCACGTGATGGGCAAAAACGTAATAAGCCACCCCACCCACCCTTTAAAACCCCCTTTTCTTCCCAGACATCCACATTCCCAGACATCTTAACCAGTTTAACATATTTGTTACCTTAAACTAACTCAAAATATATATTACATTATCATCTTCGTCTCCATCTCACGCCACCCTTTATTTACCCTAATCTCACATTCACATCACACACACACACACACACACACACACACACACACAAAAACCCCACCCCCAGAAACACATACCATGGCCACGCGCCACCTCCTAAAGCTAACCCGCCGATCTCACCGCCAGCTTTCCACCGCAGCCGCCGCCGTGTCAGCCACCCCCAGATATACACACCCACCATCACCACCACACCCAACCCAAATGATCTACGATCAAATCTCCTCACAAGTCAACACAAAGCTGAAAAAATTATCAAACCCTAACCCTAACTTCCTAAAACACAACTCACCAATCCCGACCCTAACCACCCACACACCAATCTTGACTTTCCCCGAGACACGCGTCACGACGCTCCCGAACGGTCTCCGAGTGGCGACCGAGTCAAACCTGGCTGCGAAAACCGCGACGGTGGGGGTTTGGATCGATGCGGGTTCGAGATTTGAGACAGAAGAGAATAACGGCGTGGCGCATTTTTTAGAACATATGATATTTAAAGGGACTGGAAAAAGGTCGGTTAGGGAATTAGAAGAAGAGATTGAGAATATGGGTGGGCATTTGAATGCGTATACGAGTCGAGAACAGACTACTTATTATGCTAAAGTTATGAGTGGTGATGTTAATAAGGCTTTGGATATATTGTCTGATATTTTGCAGAATTCGACGTTTGATGAACGCTTGATTAACCGCGAACGCGGTGTTATTCTTAGGGAGATGGAAGAGGTAGATTTGTTTGTTTGTTTGTTTGTAGGATTGAGCTGAATTAGGATTGTGTATGTGTGTGTATATATATAATATAATATATGTATATGCATACATGATAAAGTTATTAGATTTACTATTATAAGATATCAACATTTCGGGCTTTGCATATGAAATAATGATTTTTAGAAGTGGGCATGCATTTTTTTTGACATAGTTGAGATGTATGAATGTGAATCTAGTGATTTTGTAGACTGTATGAGTGAATATGCTGGGTTCTTATTGTTTTTATTTTAAAAGTGTTAGCATTACTGCTATATATGTATATAGTTTGTAGTGTGTATTTTCTGATGTTATGATAGGTTTATTGTTAGTGGATTTTAAACTAATTATATGGTTTGTAAGGTGGTAAAAGTTAGGATGTTTACCTAGATTATGAAAGTCGAAATACACCAGATACGATACTGTGTGATTTAATGTATTTATGTATACTTTATTTGAACTAGCTCTTTAAAGAAAGTCCTACACTTTATTTGGTTTGTTCTTTTGGACCTACCTGAAATACATGCCGGCATCTCTGGCCTTAATTCTTGAAAGAGTAGGTGAAATGCCAGAAGGCTTGCGTATAATTTGGCCTAAAGTGCAATTTCAACCTGTTGGCCTTGTATGTGTTTTAAGTATCAGGGTGATCACTTTATAGGATTTCTAAGTTGCTTAGTTAATCCAGCTATCTTTGGCTTGCTCTATCATAATTTTATAGAAGCTGTTTACTGAATATGTTTTTTACCTTTTGCAATGTCGGTTTCAGGTGGGAGCACAAAATGAGGAAGTAATTTTTGATCATTTGCATGCCACTGCTTTTCAGTACACTCCTCTTGGTAGGACCATTCTTGGACCTGCTGAAAACATTCAGAAGATAACAAAGAAGGATATTCAAGATTACATTTCAACTCACTATTCTGCCCACAGAATGGTACTTAACTTGATTATCAATATGTGTAGTTAAACGATTTTTAGTAGATGGCTTGAAGCTTTCCTAGTTGTGATTTCTTATTAGAGTTCAATTTCTCCCTGCTATCTCTATGCTATAAACATAGTTTATTGGTAACATTAATTTCATCTGTATGCATCTATTACAGGTAATTTCAGCTTCCGGGGCTGTTAAGCATGAGGATATTGTAGATCAGGTGAAGAAGATGTTCACCAAACTATCTACCAATCCCACGACTACAACACAGCTGGTAGAAAAGGAGCCAGCAATATTCACTGGATCAGAGGTGAGTGTTATTGTTTTTGGCTGTCATATATATCTAAAATTTGAACAAGTTATGTTCATCTCTTATCAATAATTTCAAAAATGTTATTCGAACTCTAAAATGATCAGGTTCGTATGAGGGATGATGACGCGCCTCTTGCTCAATTTGCCGTTGCCTTTAATGGAGCATCATGGACAGATCCAGATTCTGTTGCTTTGATGGTTATGCAAGCTATGCTTGGAGCATACAACAAAACATCAGGATCTGGCAAACATATGGGGTTGGTGTTCTCGTCTTTGACCTTTCTTATAAGGATTTCTTATGATTTTTTCCCCATATTAGAGAACTGCTTTTTTGTTATAACTTTGCTTGTCTTTTAACTACGTAGGCTTCTCTTTTGATAATTGCCTACATAATTGAGTCTGGTCTTGCTTATTGAAATCTTTGATTCTCTGAAAACTATGAACAGCTCACAGCTTGCTCAGATGGTGGCGATTAGTGAACTTGCTGAGAGCATGATGGCTTTCAACACCAACTATAAAGACACTGGCCTCTTCGGTGTTTATGCCGTTGCTAAGGTGTGTTTAAAGTCTCCTTTTATGAAGGACAGTCATAGATGATTTCATGTGAAGGGGAAAAATTGTTGCATAAAGTGTTCTCCATTGTGATGTGTCAATTGGTAAACACATAAAGGCTGAGTGTCTGTGTGAGTGGTGTCTGCTTCTAGTTTATTCATTAAATATCTTAGTTTCAATAAGATATTCATGTATAATGGAATGTGTATGCTTATCTTGCTATATGCCTATATATGACATAATCTTTCCATAGACATGAAGCTTGGAGTAAATTTGCTTAGATATACATGTCACCCGGTGTGTTTTTGTTTAATGCTGCACTTTGTTACTTTCCCTAGAAGATTTTTACATCTTTTTAGTCGAATGTTTTCTTAAAAGTAACTTAAGATTATCTGGCATATTCAAATGTTTGGTGTTTTGATGTCTAGATCTTTGATTGAACTACAATCCTAAGTTCATGCGGACTGGTTCTTTATAGTTGTGTTGTATCTATGTAAATCATTTTACATTATAATATTATCCATTGTAACATTGTTTTCATACGTGGTACTAACAATCTGGTAGCTCTGCTTTTGATTTTTCTCTCCCTTTTAGTGTACAAAATAAAAAAAAGCTACATCTATTATGTAGCCCAAGTATTTATGGAGCAATTTGAAGTTCACGATGGACAACATTTTACCCTTTTAGTGTACAAAATAAAAAAAAGCTACATCTATTATGCATACTATTTACTTATTTTGTTAGGTGTTTAATAGTGGTTTTCTGGATCTTTTTTTTGAACGGAAATTCTACCCTACTCTTAAACTACCCCAAATAATCCTAAAATCACCCATGCTAGGGATAGAACCCTGGTCTTCACTCCAAGAGGCTACAGCCTCTACCAAGTGGGCTAACCCACATTGGTGTTTTTATGACTCACTAAGATTGAATTTTTGATTTATGCTTGCCATCTTACTTGCTTTTCTTCTATTGTAGCCGGATTGCTTGGATGATTTGGCTTTTGCCATTATGCAACAGATCAGCAAACTGTGTTACAACGTCACAGAGGATGATGTTGTTCGTGCTCAAAATATGGTAAGCTGGGTGATCTCTGCTTTATTGTTATATTGTTATTCCTTGCATTTTGACTTCAAAATATTCCTTCAATATATTTATTGAAAATTTATGTTATTTTTGTTGTTTTTATATCCGGAGTGTCCGATAATGTGTAGAGTTGCAACCAGCGACTTGCTACCCTTTTTTTAAAGCATAAAGGTCTTAACTTATTTTGCAATATGTTTACTACTTAGACTCACAGATGGTTTAACGTATAACACCATATTTGTGCTGCGTCTTTTTTAAGATTATTGGCTAGGTTGATGGTTCAATGTATGTGCTCACCACTATCCATCCAATAGAGTAGAGGTGACAATTGCGACCTATTCACTTACAAATGGGTCGATTTGTCATATTTTATTGCATACGGGTCAGATGGGTTAAACTAATGATTTAACTTAAAGCATGTCATATGTGTTGAGCGGGTCAAACAGGGCCAGAAGTCATCAAAAATGTGTTCCAACTCATAGAACAGCTTTTTTTTAATGTGGATTTTTATCGTCACAATACAATATCATAATAATTAACACATAAATTTTTTATTAATCTAAAAAACTTATTTGAACGCCACCCAACGAGCTTTGTTTTGTGTTGCCCATACTATAACAGAACCATTTTTCATCTGTTATTCGTGTTTGCTGAGCTCCTGCCCTCACCTAAGAGTAGTGCACTTTGCTTATGACTGATTATTGGCCCTGGTCAGATCACGTGTGTAGTGCTTGATGGTTATGACCAAAGATACCAGCCTTGGTATTTATCATTATCTTTTTGGTTATGCCAAGATTAAGTGCAATGCTTTAAGTTACAAAGCTGCCTGACTATATTTTCCTTGATGTCTAGAAACAATATCCTTTGAGATTTATGGAATAACCACGTGCAACTGTTTGCAGCTTAAATCTTCATTGCTTCTCCACATTGATGGAACCAGCCCTGTTGCTGAAGACATTGGACGACAGGTACACCAGATACAAATTACAATATAATGTTTTTGGCTTCATGAGAGTGAGCTCTATTATTGTTTTTTTTGTTATTGGATTATTGCTTGCACATCACTTGAAATTTAATTTTGCGTTCTCCAAGTTTTATTTGACCCCACATCTTATTATCAAGTTATCAGATATGTACCATATACATATAAGTTTTCCTTTTTTATCACTAAGTTAAGAGGTATGGACCTATGGAACTGTAGGTTCTTTCATGCGCCAGTTATATTCTTGTTTTGTAAATCATCCATCCGAACCAGCAGCGTTACTTCTCCGTGGGAGCTTTTTTTCTTGAGAGAATTCTGATACAGTTTTATTTGGTTGACTAATTTTTCAAAAATATGGAAAAACTCTGCATATATGCACCCATCTTTCCTAAATCCCTGGTTAATAGATCAATATGCTTTATACTAGAATTTTATTCTTCTTTTTCTTTGGCTTCTATGTTTGGCAGTAATCGCAGGTCATGCTTGATTTGTAGCCAGCTGTATTGAATTCTACTTATCATTACATCCTTTTCTTTTTAAATTTTATTTTGCAGCTGATTACATATGGACGTAGAATCCCGTGTGCTGAATTATTTGCCAGAATTGAAGCTGTCGATGCTGCCACCATCAAACGCGTAGCTAACAGATTCATATTTGACCAGGTAATCCTTATTTTTTGTAGCCTCTAATTGTTGTAACAATATGTTTTCCCTTTATCATTAGGATTCTCAGGCTGAGTTAGAGTACCAGCCTTTTCAAATACAGAAATAGTGGTACTTATCTTAGAAGGTTGAAATAGCCAAAAGTTTTGATTTGTAGGATAATTTGGTTATTGCATTAATAAAACTAGAAAAATCAACAGATCGAAGAATATATATTATATAAGTTTTGTATTTTGGGGATTGCAGGACATAGCAATTGCCGCATCTGGGCCCGTGAAGCTATTGCCAGATTACAATTGGTTCCGCCGCCGTACTTATATGCTCCGTTATTAGACCCTTGTTTTGTTTTATTTATATGTGGTCTTCAATTTTTACCATCAATCTCTTAGAGCTTGAGGCATACCGCATTGCTTGCCTAAGAATCTAAGATGCCCTTTTGTATGGTTAAAGACAGATTTCTGATTTCTTTTCAAGCGAGAATAAAGCCAAGGCTTTTTTTGTATTGCCTCTGTATAACTTCAATTTCGACTTCGATTAATACACCCAAATTTTTACTCTGTTAAGCTTAATATCTGACATTTTGGATGAAGTCATGGTATACCATCATCGTTTTTCCTTGTGTACGGTGGTTTGATATGTTTTCAGCTTTTGTATCCACAAAACTTTTACTTAGTCAAATATTGGTTTACGTGAAGTAAATATTGTCTGTCATATTGTGTTTTTGGCGTCTAAGCAAGACTTATGTACCGTCATCAATCATTTACACTTTTTCATGGATAAGCATCTTGAGATTACTGGAGGAAAGGTCTAACAAAATGACCACGGTAGGGATGGCAGCAATTGGTGGTGGGCATCGATGCCCATTACTACACTCATGGGTGTTTTTCTACCCCTGAACTCACACGGGTATCTGCCGATTTGTTTCATTTTACTCCCATATCCATCATCCGTGGACGGTGGATATCCATGGATTCGGGTAAACCCAAGGGTTATATGTATAATGATAATTCAATTAAATATTCAAAATAGTTTATTATTAAAACACCGAAACAAGGAGCATCGTTGGGAAATTCCTACATATTGTTTTAATAGAAATGTTTTAGTGTTGGATCTTGAAATATCTAAATGCATAATTCCAACAATAATGCAATTTGTTTTCTTATTTTTAGTGTGAAGTTGTTGGTCAAGATTTTAGCTTTATTTAATTTTTTACTTATGTGACTTTTCTTCTTTTTATTTAAGCTATTAACTACAATATATCACTAATAGTTTCATGAGTATATCGGAATTCTTAGGGACTTCATGGCTTCCTGGATCGGATATACCTATGATGAATAGTGCATATCCATCAACCAACCACCATCCGATAACGGGTACACCACACCCGCAACGGGTATTTGCGGATTATGAGATTTTTTATTGCCTATTGCCATCCCTGGGACACGAAAGTACCGGTTAGGCTGCGTAAGTTAAAGTCAAATGCTTGACTTTTCTCTGTGAACAAGGTTCCCTCCCCATTTGAACCCATATTTTTTTTTTTGTATTTTTTTTGGGGGGTTATTTTATGGTTTATGCCTTAATCATCTCCATGTTGAGCCAATGTAAGAAATCCTAAAGGTTTTAAACCTACTGGAATGCGTAAAAAAGTCTAGAAAATGGCTATGGGCATACCAATCAGGCCACGCCAAAGGCTTAACTTTTCCACGATAGCCTAAAGAGGGATTACCCTCCGTGTACCCGTTTTATAGCTGTTTGAAGTATTGATTTACAGAATGACTAAAGAGTATTGATCTACATTTCAATAGTATCAATCACAATATGTAGAAAATGGGTATATGTTTGCTTTTCGAACTAGTACACAACAATAAAAAATAATTAATTACGTCGTCTATTCTTTTTCATTTTCTGGTCACATCTACATATAATGAAAACGAAACCAGTAAATGATCAAAAAGAATCTTAATCTTCTAGCTCGTGGTCAAGAAATTCTTGAACCAAACAGCAGAGTCCTTCGCGTATCTTTTAAGCTTGTCGTTATAATCAACAAAATACAACCCGAATCTTGAGCTGTATCCTGCAGCCCATTCCCAATTATCTAGCAACGACCATGCAAAATATCCCTTCACATTGCACCCGTCCTCTCTGCTCACAATACCACCAAATCAAATATTATTACATTGATAGTAGCACCATAGAAACATTTGAATCGTTTTCAAAGTAGAGGTCTAAATGGGCTTACTTTATGGCAGCTTGCATGTTTGTGAGATAGTCATTATAGTACTTGACCCTCTTCCCATCCTTTAGTGCAGTTTTACGAGAGATAAACAGGTTGTTTGGGTCATCCATCCCTGTGTAAACAAAGCATATAGATAACTATTATTAAGATCTCCTCCTCTCTGCATAAATGGTACTACATTATAGATACAGGTTCCCATATAGTACAAATTACCATTTTCAGTGATAATCACTAGAGGATTCCCATATCTGTTCTTGACATAATTCAATAAACTTCTAAACCCTCCTGGCACTATGTATAACCATATGGAATTCGCCTGCAAAATACAATAAGTAGTAAATAGCAATAATGTTTGTATTGTAGAATCATTAATATGTCTCGATAGCAGCCAAAAGATAAGAAAGCATGAAGTTCTTTACAAATTTGCAAAAAACATGTAAAAAATTACGTACCCGATCACCAATGGCTTTTCCGTCTTTGAATGCTGAAAGAACGTAAGAAAAATCATTTCATTAGACCATTGGTTGCTTGTATCAGTGACAAATAATCATAATAAAGAACCTAGACTTGATATCTGAATAGGAAGTCGGGCTCTTTAATACAAGACTTGGATAAACCAGAAGGGATGTTTTCAGATGACATACGAAGGGTAATGGAACCAGAATCTGCTAGAGAGTCATTCAGAAAAACTCCAATGATGCTAGTCGAGTTATGCCAAGCATACCATGTAGTGTAGTGATTTATTCCCACAAAATCAACCGACCCTTTGAGAAGGGCTGATTGAACTTTAGAAAATTTTGGTAACCTGTCTCCTACTCTTGTCCTCATTGAGCTTGGGTAATCTCCGAACATGATAGGATCGAGAAACCTGTATTTTTACGCATAATAGTCAGAGGTGACAGTTTTGACCAATTTGCGTATGAGCAGGTTAATCTGAGTTGTGTTTTATCTTCAATGAATTAAATCCGAAAAATTCAGCTAAGAGTAGTACTAGTCGAACGGGTTGACAATTGTCTAACCTCCAAAATTATTTCAAGATTTAGAGTATTATTGTATAGTTTTTGTAATCATAGTTAAGGCATTATCACATGGATAAAAATGCTGGTCAACCCAATCTGACTTGGCCAGTTTCAACCCTAAACAGTTTTGAGTTTTGACCTATTACCTAACCTATTAGGCTAATTATTTTGCCATGTAAATATGATATATATTATGATCAATGATACCATATGAAGTAAAAAAAGAGCTAAGTTCCATTCAGAGATCTACCATCCCAATTGGAAATCTTGTGCTCGTTGGGTCGCTTCAATATCTTCGGTTTTGTTTGTACCAGGCACGTACCATATGACATCAAATGCAACCCCTATTCGTCCATGTTGTTTTGCCTATGTTGATAACAAAAAAAGGTTAATCATCAACAGACGAACATAGTATTGATATTGTTAATAATATCATATCCCAGTAAAAATAAGTATTTGTCAAACTAAATAACCACTCTGTGCCAAATGTGATTGTATATTACCTTGTATTTTCTTTTGTAGATATCAACCGTGGCTGCGTGCGAAAGAAGAACGTTATGACCAACAATGTAAGGTTCAGTAGCCGAGTTACCAGCTCTACAAAACAATCGAAGGAGTATCGAGCAACGCCCAGGTGCTTGAAGCCCCACATCATATCCTTGTACAGTAAAAGTATGTGGTTCGTTAAATGTCATCCAGTTTTTTACCCGATCACCAAATTTCTCAAAGCATGTGTCAGCATATGTCGCGAAATCATTTCTGTTTCATAGTAAAATTAAAAAAAATAAATACATAACATAATGAATAATAAAACAATACTAAAATGATAAAATAACATGAATAAAGATTATATATGTTTACATGATTCGAGTGTCAAGCCATCCATTGTATCTGTCTGCCAGTGCTTGAGGAAGGTCCCAATGGTAGAGGGTCACGTATGGTTCGATCCCTGTAGTTTAATTTCCAAAAGAATTTATAGAAAAAATCTATTTTTATTTAAGAAGAATGTTAAATTTTTTGTGTTCTCATAACTTTTGAACTAAGGAAATAATATTACAAGTATTATTTTCTTCTTTTAGCATAAAACATACCATTGGCTAATAACGAATTGATAAGGGCGTTGTAATGATCAACTCCAGCCTGGTTGATATAACCCGTACCATCTGCATTTAACAGATGTAAGTTACTAAATTTATAATACGTGCAGTGTACCCTTGGCATCCATAGTTATTCAAATCTTTATACGTTTAAATTTGCGCCATTGTGACTATTGATCGTCATCAACATCATAGTTACAACGATCTTATTAGTTTACACTTACGCCATTGTCCCTATTGATCCTCTTTATAACATTTGATAATATTTGATATAACAAGTTCAAAATTTCGTTACTTGGGAAAATTCTTGTCCATGAGATTGAAAACCTATAAGCATCCATGCCCATATCCTTCATCAATTTTATGTCATCCTGCATTTTAACCATCAAATTAAGTAAACCCCTTATACAAACAAAAGAAAAAAATTACAGTATTAAAATCATATCAATAATGTTATGATAACATGTACTTATGCAATAACAATTGTCAATCATTGCGGAGCTAGCCATATCTATTTAGAAGAAACCCTTGCCCAAAATAACCCGACAACTTTCATGGTATGTTTTGTTTTTTGTTGAGCGTCATTTAAGTTGTGTGACGCGTCAAGTGTGTTAAACAAGCTAGCATTATTGTTTACAAAGGCCATATCGCAAAATATGTCACTTGGAGATATTGTCACGTCATGAACTAAAATTTTTGCAATTACCATTGGTCCAGCTATATTCGGGCTGAGGTGACTGAACAACCAAAAGATTGTTGGTTCAAGACAAATGGGGTGAATAATTGTGCGGTGTGTGAATATTCGTTTAGTAGAGTTTGACAAATTACTTGCCTCGTATAAATGGTATTGATCAACTGCAATATCAGCATTACTGAAATCAGTCACCTTACCTGCATTATTACAAGGTCATAAGTTTATATTGAGTTTCAAAATAAGGACTGTGCATCAGAACCCTATTTATTCTTCTATCATGTTACCATAACAGAAATGCATTCTACTATTACAAACCGATCCCGATCCACCATATTTTCTATCAATACGAGAGTCAAATGCAAACCATCTAATCTCGTTACACCACCTTATTATGTACGAATTAACATCATAGTAACTTCTTTTCATGGATAATTAACGAAGAAACATTACCAAATGTATGAGCAAACTTGTCCCAAGTAGCTGGACCCCTTCCATCTTCCTTCACAGCTCCTTCATACTGCAAGTATAAATTAAAAAAAAAATAACATATTAGACCATGTCAACAAACATATGATTTTAGTGGCAGAAAAATATTATAAGCCCCATATAAAGATGTATATCAATTATCACATCACTTAGATGGTTGTTAGATTGTCTATCCTTTAATATCAAGAGTTTTATTTTCATCATGTGATTTAATTGCTATATTGGCCACTTCTTAGACTTCTATTAAAAACAAAAGTTGTGCGTTTGAAATTGCATACACCTTACTTTAGGTCTATTTTTCAGACTATCTCCAATGCTAGGTGCATTTTACTTTTTAGACCCCCTTAGTCGCTACGTCATCTGCCACGTTATACCCTTACAAATCTTTAAAATCTTTTAATTTTACCTCCAACCATACAAACATCCTTACATATGTTGGTTTACGATATGATATATAGACATTAATTAACAACGTCAAGTATATGCCTTGCATATGAATAGGAAATAAACATAATTGGTAATTGATTGTTTCTTACAAGTTTAATCACGTCCTCGGTGATGTTACCCGATTGATCCGTCTTATGTTAGTTGTAAAACCGGTGAATAGGAGCCTTGGTTTCTTTTTGGCAAAATTTTAATTAAAATTAATGTATTTTTTGTTTGAGAATAGTTTTCACTATTTGGTACCAAGATTTATCTTTAAAACTGCATACTACATTTAACGCATATTAGTTTTTTTCTTTTGAAATGTGTGTTTCGAATTGCACGCCAACTCACCATACAATAATGAGTGTCACTCATGATAGACTACATTGTCTTAATGCATATTAGTTGAGAATAATTAGAGGAAGTTTAAAAGTATTAATTGCAGATAAACATATAATCATTGATGCATTAACGTAAATATTCCAACACCAAGTCACCAATTGAGGAAGAAACCCAATTTATTTTTCAAGGAAAACCCCCTTGTGAAATTCGAACCAGAACTTTATGGTACTACTAAAAGCTTTATCCCACCACCAAAATGCTACTGGACTATTATGCCTTTGGCAATAACAAAAAACATTTATTGGCAATAACAAATAAGGGATCCCTACAAATAAAAATGCAGTAATACTTATAGTTTTTTATATATATATATATATATATATAAACATTTCAAAATTGGAAAAAATGGTAGTAATCAATGGCCACATTTTTTATAAATAAATTTAATGGTCGGCCTTATCGATCGTTAAAGTAACAAATGATCTTGGTCTTTTAGATAGTGATATGTATGTACAATTTTCCTTTTTTAGGTAGTTTGAAAACATGTAACAAGAAGACAAAAATGCATGGGCCCTCTTCGTCATATTGGATAACCGCAATGGCGAAACCGCAAAAATACTACATCATGTTTTTGAGCGTCTGCATCCACGACCTATTTTTTAAAAAAGGTTTGTGATAGTTAACATATAGAAAAATATAACTGTATATATATTGTATATATAAAGGTTGATCATTATTGTTTTAAAAATGATTTTTTTCATGTATAATATTTTTATATTAAAAATAACCTTTAAGGATCATAATTAACAAAATCCTTTACAAATAGGTTTTGAGAACCATGCTTAATGTTATGACTAAACAGATAAACTTATCTTTATAGCCTTATTCATACAAAAAAAATATTTTTGTAGCAGAACTGTAATTCTTAATAAAAGATGTACCTCTATAAGCAATAAAATATTGAATTGTTTTTTTGAATAGAAATGATGGTAAAAACCGGTAGTCTTATATTATATTTAAAAAACAAGAATAATGTCATCTTATCCTATCTGATAAGTTTTTTTATTTTATTATTATTATCACAAATCAACATTAAAATAAAATATATAAAAAAAAGAAAAACAACGTTTTTATACGAAAAATTTAAAAAGCAAATATAAAGTACTAAACGAAGTTTTGTAATGTTCTTTTAAAAAAAATGATTTATAATGTATTGCAAGATAATGTATGTAGTATGAAACAATATATATTTAAAAAAATGCATCTACTTTGTATTGCATGTGTATTCATAAGGCTTTGACTTTGCATTTGTATAATACATGAATATTATCGGTGTCTTCTAATTATTATTATTAGTTACTGAATATCTATCGTAGTTTGTAAAAAGTAAACAAATATTAAGTTAGATCAAGTGGTTTGTGCATAATATTAAAAGTCAGGGGTCATGGATTCTAATCTTGTCTTTGACTTTTTAATTTTCTATTTAAAATTGATAAAAGCAAATGCTCACATATGAATACCACGTAATAGAAAATGATGACGTGACGAATGAAGTGACACATGGGTACTGAAAGATAGAGATTTAATTGTCAAAATATATATAAAAAAATTTATTAAAATTACCACAAAATGACACATAAGTTAAAATATGAGTTGTCAAACATAGAAGATAGCCACATAGGATCTAAAATATCCTCATTTAGTTATATAGATAAAAGTACTGTATCATAAACGGGTAGATACATTATGGTTTTCTTTGATGACGATTGTTTTTGACTCAGTTGTATATGATATATGATGATATACCGCTCCGATAATACATAAGTCAAAGAATACGCAGCCTCATACGAAGGCTGCCTCGACATGCTTTTCATAACGCAGCCTGACCCTCGTACGTATGGAAAGTATAAACATACATAAGCAAAGGAAAACCTTTACCGATCTCCTCTCCTTAATAAACAGGATTGATCCAAATCCCTTAAATACATGCTAGATAGACTTTCCCACTTATGGATGGCTATCATATGACAACTAAATCAAATTGGATATACACATATCCTTGATAAATTATATGGCCGAGTATCAAGGAATTTTCCTTGACTACCAAGGTACAGCCTCCCTAAGAGAGGGTCACCTCATTACGAACCATGTTCACTTTCACTACCGGAATACCCTATTCCTCATAACAACCCTAATTGATTTAAGTGGCGTAAAACAGCTTGACCTTGTTATCGTAACGGAATCGCCAATAAATCTCATAACCTTCCAATCTCATCCCTAGACGGAGCTACTAGCGGAGTCTTCATTGTAGGCGCGGTTTAGTGTACAATCATGATATAACTAGGTATTTCTGTGATCGTTTTCGACCATTTTTCTAGCCACCCACAGGCGGCTTTGTGGACAAATCTATTCATTGTATCTAACAAAAAAACCATCATGGAGTAGAGAAACAAATATGAAATAGATGGACCCGTGACGACGAGTAGTGTAGGTAATTGATGTAAAGGGGTAGTGTAGGTATTTTAAGAGTTAAAAGATAGATGTTGTAAATATATAAGGTCAAAATAGGTATATCAAGTAAAGATGTTTAAAATAGTAAAGAATATTGAAAGTATTTTAAGTATATCAAATACTTGTTTGAGAAAGACGGTAGGGAGTAAAATGCTTTATTTAGGAAAATTAATAATGGACTAATTATCGTATTTGATTATAATTTATAAATTGATCATTTAAGAAAATATATAATTATACATTGAGATTCTCTATATAGTATTGAGTTTATACGAATTTTATAAAAAAAATTTTAATAAAGTTAATTCAAATATATAATTATTGGATTGGGTTACAATTTTATTCGAAGTATAATGATTTGTTGTCTTTAAAACAAAATGACACACCCTCAGAACAAACGTGGCAATAAGGCCTAAAAGGAATCCCAAATCCACCTCACATTTTGTCACTAGCAACTAGTTATATGAATCATCCAACTCATTTTACCATTTTGTTGTTGTATTAAAAGTTTAAAACTAAAACACACACCTTATGTACCAATATACAAATGAAGTAAATAATGACTTGAATTATGCATAACTAATGGACCTTTAATTAACATAAATAACAAGTTATTTCATCAATATAAATATATAATGCAATCATGCTATCTTGTATTCTATGTCATGATTAAAGTGTCATTACCTTTAACACAACGGGGTGAAAACCGGTGGCTCAGCCCCCCGTGTGTGGGGATTTTTTCTCGTGTCTTGGCGTTGCCGTAATTGATACGAGTTTTTTTTCAGATCGCTCTTACGTTCTTCGCAGTTAAAGTCTTGAAGTTTCGGTTTATTTAGTTTGTATTTCGGTTTTTTCTTTGTAATTGTATTCTTTGGATCACTAGCTTCTTGCTAGTCGATCTTCTTATTAATATATTTATGCCATTCCAAAAAAAAAAGAAATTAAAGACGAGTGACGGTGGCTTATCAACTATTTCCTCTAACCCGCCTTCTTCATCAACCTCTGTAACAAACAAGAAAACTTTATTTGCACTTTCCAATGTTAGACCTTATGTAAATAAGTCGGCCCACACTCTAAGTATCCATCAAACTAATAACTAAATTTACAGTCCACACTCTAAGTATTCATCAAACTAATAACTAAATTTACCTTGTAACAAATCGGGTAGCGGCAAATCTAACAATGGATCAACAACAGGAGCTTCCAATGGATTGCCTGAATGTAATTTAAGCCATATTTATAGATTAATACATGTCGTGCATTTTTTTGTTTACTAAAAGCATGAATAAGCATACATTGGAAGTTTACCTGGATCGACGGTTAAATCATGCCAAATGCCTTCATTATTGAATACATCAAGGTAGAATACTCTGTTTTGGAATTTCTTAAACAACAAAACAAATTCATCTTCAATGTAGTTCACTAAACAAAAGTTAGTCCATTGCCATCCTCTAAAGCCAGTTGCAGCTGGGGGTTATGTCCGATACCTGGATTGTAAATCACCTGCACAGTGCTATTCTGTCTACTACCAATAATTACAGCAGTTAATTCTGGAACGCTCAAACCACTCAGAAAAGACATTGGTAGATACTGCAAAATTAATGAGAAAAAAAATCAATAAAGCAAGCTACATATATTTGATCATTGACACTAAATTATTACTTATCACCTGTTCAGTAAATGTTGTTGCATTAGCAGTTAACAAACAACGGCATGCCACATCAGGATTCACAATTTCACCCCTTTCATCCACCCTGACTTCCATGCCATCTGATCTAAAGTAAAAAACTTCAAACACGTTTTCTCTTAGAAGCCGAAAGACCAATTTGTTGATTTGAGGATTCACCCTCACAGCTTGTCTACAAAAGGCAGGCCATTCGCCATGGCCTATCCTGAACAAATTGTTGCCGATTTCACGCACCTCAACAGAATACTCACGGCCCCTCGAGTCCACCATTTGAACAATAACAGTACCTTGGTAATTTATTTCTAAAGAATGCTGGAATAACCTACATTAAACATATAAAAAAACCCATCGTTAATTGCATTTATTGAAAGTTTTTGGATGTTCTTTACGGGGGAAAATCTTACAATTCCTTATCTGAGACTTTCGTTGTTCGTGATGCATCGCACAAATTGGAAACCATTCTGCATGAACTGACATTTTCTTAGTAAAGACCCAAAAAGAAAATTTCAAATAAAACAAATGTCTGCAATGTAATACAAAAAAATGTCTTTTTACCAGTGTAAGTTGAAAAAAATGTACAACAAATAAGGGACAAAGATGGTCCCAAAAGAATATTCTTGCCATCTTAAAAGACAATCTACAACTTTATAACCTGGCCCTAAGAATCATATTTTTTATCATAAAGAACATGGAAAAAAAACAAATATAGATACGACAGGCTTATACTAAAAAACAAAACCTGATACAAATTTATATTAAAAAAAAAAGCCTCCGATCACATGGTCCAAATACAACTAAACACTTTAAAAATAATGGCAGCGTATAATGTAAATATACAACAAACTATTCTAATATCTTTATATAATCTAAAATTAAGTTGAACTTAGATATCAATTTTGTAATAAATGATTTTGTAATAAATAATCTAATTCATTATTAATTTTCAATTTATAATAATAATTATAATTATAATTATAATTATTATGTAGTAAATGATTTTTCACTATGAATTTTCAATTTATAATAATAATAATAATAACAATAATAATAATGTAATAAATGATTTTGTACTAAATAATTATTTATTTTGTAATAAATAGGTAAGGTAGATTAAAATAAATTCATGTATGTAATAAATTCATTAAGAATTTTCAATTTATAATAACAAATAATTATACTTATTAAAATTTACATTTTGCAAGCATAATTATATATGTCCAAAATTTGAAGACGCAATACTCATACAAATATTTCTATTGCAATAAAAACTTTTAAAGTTGTTTATAAAACACTTATATTTATACTTATCAAAATTTACATTTTTCAAGACTAATTATATATGTCCAAAATTTTGATATGCAAACAAGCCTATTATTAGGCCCATTAAATAAGACTTACAACCCAATAATATATTAACTATCACCCAATACATTCAACTACAACCTAATTGTTTTCCTCTTCCGCTTTATATGTTCGTTTACCATATACAAATACACGTTCATCTACATGAAACGCGCATTACAAACCTGTCTTCAAAAACGATCATGGTCGTGCATCGCACGGGCCTTAAAGCCTAGTTCTTTTAATATTTATTCTTTCCCAAGACTTTATTGACTTTGATTGCATTAATTAATAGAACTAATTTACAATTAATTTTGTTGAGTTTCGAATCTAATATTTATTACTATCATTTTCACTTAATTAATATTTAAAGGGTATAATGGTAATTTTGTTGTACCTTAAATTTTTAAATTTTAAGATCATGGGTCATATGCATTATATATTAGTGTGTGGTAAGGTTCATGTGAAACCATTCACATATGAACATGTGTAATATTAAGTATAACTTGATATGTTCATATGTGACCATTCACATATGAACATATGTTATAATTTAAAGGGTTTTCATGGTTCTTTTAATTCAAATGGTTCTCACATGAACCTTTTCTAGTGTGTGTATATATATGGGTTTTGCTAATGACAACCCTTAGGGCTGTCGATAACAAGAATTATATATATTAATTACACTCAGATTTTCCTTTTATATTAGAGATTTTAATTAATACATTTGACTTGTGCATTTAATACAGTCACACTTTCTTTTTAAATAACGTGAATTCATTAAAATCTTTAATATATAAGAAAAATCCGAGTGTAATTAACGCACATGATTCTTGTTATTGATAACCCTAAAGGCTATCATTAGCAAAACCTTATATGTATATAGGTTAGTTAAAGTAAAACAAATAGGGTAAGATCTTGGATCATGATCAAGATGAATAAAACTAATGCAGAAAGATTTACATAAAACAAATATATAAAATTGATGCACGAAATTCAAGTATATATAAAACTGATCATAGATAAACCAATTAATCATGATGGCTTCCATGATTTATCGTTACCGAACATGATGGACAATGATTTTCATTTAAGAAAAAATGATTGTTTTATTATTTCACTTTAATAGATTTTTTTTTCATATTGGTAAGATTTTATTTTTTTTTGCAGGTTTGATATTGTGGCAAGTATAATGAGAAGCCCTAACAGGCATCACCTGTTGGATTACTTGTATTGTTTTCTACTATTAAGCAGTGTGACTCATGTAGTTTTAGCTGCGAATTATGTCCCGGGCGACAAGATCTTGTTAAACTGTGGTGAAAATGCAAACGGTGAGTTGAGTGATGATGATGGTAGGCAATGGAAGTCTGATGTCGGGTCAAAGTTTGTGTCAGGTGCTGATTCAATAGTTTCAGATGCTGCAACACAAAAACCTTCTGTACCGACAGTCCCTTATATGACTGCTCGTATATTCAGCTCAGAATTCACTTATAGTTTTCCTGTAGCATCGGGTAGGAAGTTTGTTCGTCTTTACTTCTATCCTGCTTCGTACGCCAACTTTAATGCCTCCAAGGGCGTGTTTTCAGTGGTTTCTGGCCCGTATACCCTTTTGAAAAACTTTAGTGCGTCCGAGACTGCAACCAATCTGGACTTTGAGTTCATATCTAAGGAGTATTCGGTGAATGTTGATTCCGGGACTTTGAATTTGACATTCACTCCTGCTCCTGGAACACCTGATTCGTATGCATTTGTTAACGGTATTGAAATCGTGTCTCATCCAGATATTTATGCCGGGAACGCCATGATGGTTGGTTATAGCACACGTTTTAATATAAAAAACAACACTGCTCTTGAAAACGTCTATCGGTTAAATGTTGGTGGGCAAGCTATTTCGCCTTCTAAGGATACCGGGCTTTTTAGATCATGGGCAGGTGATACTTCTTATATATTTGGGGCTGCCTTTGGGATTACTCTAGCTGCGGATCCAAACATTACTATCAGTTACCCTTCGGGCATGGAAGATTACGTTGCACCAGTCGATGTATATAAAACTGCTAGGTCAATGGGTCCAACTCCAGAAATCAACGCAGGTTACAATCTGAGTTGGTACTTTGACGTTGACACCGGCTTCTCCTACTTGTTTAGGCTCCATTTCTGTGAATTTGCTCCACAATTCACCCTTATTAACCAACGAGCATTTGAAATATATATTAATAATCAAACCGCAGAGACTGACGCTGATGTCATTGGTTGGACAACAAAGAGTAACGTGCCCGTGTATAAGGATTATGTCGTCTTTTTTGCCCCTGGCACTCCACGCGAGGATCTTTGGCTTGCACTGCATCCCAACACTATGTTAAAGCCACAATATTATGATGCAATCTTGAACGGAGTGGAGATATTCAAGATAAACGCTAGTGATGGTAATCTTGCAGGATCACTTCCAGCCCCTCTACCAGTACAATCAATCATTGACCCAAATAGGGCTGTGTCATCACTAAAGTCAGGTAAAACAAGCAAAACCGGGATAATTGGTGGCAGTGTTGGTGGTGGCATTGCTGCTGTTCTTCTTATTGGTCTGTTTGTTTGCTTTCTTGTCCGTAAAGGCAAGCAACGGAAGGATCCCAGCTCAAGTGATGGCCCATCTGGTTGGCTGCCACTTTCCTTGTATGGAAACTACGTACAAAAGAGAAAGTACTTCGGCATTTCAACCATTTAACTCATTTATTAAACGCGGCTAAATATATGTCAATTGCAAGATATAAACATCAATCGTCAATTATAACGACTTGAAGATCCATTAATTGAAAACTAATCTACATGAGACTAAGCAATTAAGATTACTTGAAGTTGATTACTTAAATCTGAGAACGAAAGTAACTTTAGTCACAAAAAACTTGATAATACAAAAATGCTCATAAACACATATGGAATATCTATTCTAACTTTCTAAGAAACAATCCATATGGGTAAACTGGATTAATAATGTCAGATTAAGGGAACATCAATATGGGAAGTCAGTTATAAGGGTAATGAAGCTTGGAGTTGGGGAGGAATATTGAAGGAATGAGACCTGATGAGAAAGTACTGTTTCAGTAAATTAGGAAATGGCATTAACACATATGTTTGGTAATTGGTATGATAAGTGGGTTAAGGAGGGTCCATTAAGTAATTTTGTGACAGTTGAGATGATTGATGATGCAAGGTTTAGTCATATAGCAAATGTAGCAGATTGATTGAAGATGGTAAGTAGAGATGGCTTAGAAGATGGTATGATTCTGTTGAGCAGTTAAAGTGGATTGGTGTGCTTGTGCTCGATAGTACTAAAGAAGATAGAAGTGTATGGGTTACTAAGACCACTCCCAACGGGAATTTTCTGGAGCATTTTTTCAGAAAACGGATGGCATGGGAATTTTCTCGATCATGTGTTCTCAAGAAAATGGATGTTGTGTTCTTGACTTCTTGTGAGAAAACAAGAGAAAAATGGGGGTTGGGCCTAGTTATGTTTTCAACCATAAAAGAAGAAGATTTTTTTTTTGTGTGTGTAGGATATAATAAAATGTTTGAGAAAAAAGTGAGAAAGAGGCGAGAAAGAGGTATGGATGGTAGTGATATTTTCTGGAATATAAAATGAGAAAGAGATGATATGACGCTGATGTGACGGTTAGGGTTGGATAAGGCCTAATAATGGTTCGATCTCTGAATGTGTGCCCAGTCATGCATTCATTCTATGGCTAGCAATAAAAGGTAGATTAAGTACACATTGATAGACTTGTAAAGTGGTATCCAAATCGAGTTAAAGACAAGCTAGACGGGAAATGTAAAGTTAATTCAATGTTGATTACTGGTTTAGAGTTACTTTATGCAGGTTTAGCTGCTGTTATAAAAGGATTATTGTAGGTTATGGGAGTGCAAGTGTTAGCAAAAGTGAAGTAAGTTGTACAGGTGGTGGTGTCATTCTGTTTTGGTTCAAATTGGTTTTTGTATTGCAGCTTATTGTTTGAATTTATTTAGTAATAGTTTATTGATTGATAATAGATAGATGGTATACTGTTGATTGAGTGTAAATGATCTATCATTCATGAATGTAGGTTTGAAATATTTGTATTTTTGTTTTTGATCAATAAAATAAATGAGCTATCATTCTCTTAAAAAAAAACGTATAAAAAATGTTTAGGGGGAGGGTGTCACCATAACTCAAACCAAACCAATACTCAATACCATAGTGCCAACTCAATTTTACCTCTCAAACCAAAAATCCATCATTTTTCACTAGGTGTCATGATACACCAAACCAAACCAACCCCCACCATTTACATTCAATGCATTTACATTT
>JAOEHQ010047696.1:0-10655 GCA_025447715.1 Asclepias incarnata | reverse complement strand
GTTTGACATATTGAATTTCTTTAACATATCCAAAATATATTTAGCTTGATTTATAAAAATACCATCAGGTAATTGACAAATTTGTAAACCAAGAAAGAAATTCAGTTCTCCCATCATGGCATTTCAAAACGTGACTCCAAAAGACTAGAAAACTTCTTGCAGTACATAGGATTAGTCGACCCAAATATAATATCATCTACATAAACTTGAATAAGAATGATATCGTCACCTTGTTTTTGAATGAAAAGAGTGGTGTCGATTGTACCTTTTAATCCGCAGTTGATCAAGAATTGAGAAAGAACATCATATCATGCACGCGGAGCTTGTTTCAAGCCATACAAAGCATTTGCCAATCGATACACATGATGTGGAAACTTTGTATCAACAAAACCTTCAGGCTCACATAAACCTCTTCTTTTAGAATACCATTTAGAAATGTCGTCTTAACATCCAGTTGGTAGACTTTGAAATTCTTGTGAGCAGCATAGGCAAGAAATATCCGAATAGCCTCAATACGTGCAACTGGTGCGAATGTTTCATCGTAGTCGATACCTTCTTGTTGACTATAACCTTTCACAAGAAGACGAGCTTTATTCCTGATCACAATGTTGTTCTCATCTTTCTTATTCTTAAAGATCAATTTGGTTGGAATAGGTTTCTTATTCAGCGGACAAGGAACCAAATGCCAAACTTTGACTCTTGTAAACAGATTGAGTTCGTCTTGCATTACATTAATCCAAGCAGAATCTTGAAGAGATTTTGAAACCTTTCAAGGTTCAACAATGCAAAGGAAATTTGAATACAAACACTCATTCGCAGTAGCTCTTCGCGTTTGAATACCAGAAGATGGATCTCCAATTATTTGTGACTGAGGGTGAATACAAGTCCATTTGTTCTCATGAGGATGCGATTGATAAACAAGAGCATCAAGAGAATTATCAACATATGCATTTGAAGAAGAAGCTTGAGAAGCTGACTCCGAATACGAAGATTCACTCTGACTTGGAAGAATAGGTAGGAGACGAATCACAATAGAATCAATGGGAATTGTAATTCGGGAAGTGGAAGTAAAAGCATTATTGTTGGAAGGAAGTTCATTGTTCGGAACAAAATGCGGAGTTATTTGATTTGGAATCTGATTTGCATTACCAGCACTTGGAGAATCCTTTGAATCATTGGAAGGAGAAGATGAAGAAGTAGAATCATCGGGTGAAGAATAATGAGAACTTGAAGATGATGGAAGACTAGCAATCGGAGATTCAGTTTTATCAGAATGATCCGAAGCACTCGGTGTCACAACAGGTTATTCAACATCCCCGGTGGGTTGAACTGAAACTGAAGGTGATGTGTGAGACTTCTCAAAATATTCATCATAAAAGAATTCAAAAAGAGTTTCAAAATCGGATAGTGAATGAGACGAATCAGAAACCTTTTTCGAATCATCCGAAAAAGATAGAGTAGCGGAATGTTGAGAATGAATCACCTCGGAATTTTCATCAAACCGAACATTAGTACTTTCATCAGTCTTTTGAGTACGTCGATTGTACACACAAAAAGAAGCATTTTTCGAATATCCAATGAAAACATCCTCATCACTCTTTGTATCAAATTTACCCAAATCATCTTTGTCATTGAGAATAAAGCATCGGAAACCAAAAACATGTAGAAACTTCAATAATGGAGTACGATTGATGATTAATTCATACGGAGTCTTGTTGAATCTTTTGTTGATAATTGAACGATTCTGAGTGAAACATGCAGTAGCAACGACATCGGCCCAAAGAAACAGTGGTAGCTTGGCAAAGTCAAGCATCGTTCTGGCAGCTTCAACTAACGTACGATTACATCGTTCCACCACTCCGTTTTGTTGAGGAGTGCGGGCCGCAGAGAATTGATGAGAAATACCCACTGACTTGAGAAAAGAATCAAATACGTTATTCTTGAATTCCATGCCATTGTCTGATCGAACAATCCGAACTTGTTTCTTAAGATTCACTTGGACATTCCTGGAAAAAATTTGTTGAATTGGAAGTCGGTATGAATAAGTATAAAGACTTAGAAAAAATTTCAAGTTTGAAGAAAATGGATACCGATTCCTAGAAGTCGGTATAGGAAAGTATGAAGACTTAGAAAATATTTCAAGTTTGAAGAAAATGTATACGGATTCCTAAAAGTCGGTATGGGTGTATACCGATTCCTGGAAGTCGGTATAGGAAAAAATAAATAAGGTAAAAGATAAGTGTGAGAGACTCCCAAATGCCGAGTCCTGAAAGTAAGTAAATGCAAAACCGATTCCTAGAAGTCGGTATTTGCACACCTGCAATACTTAAAAAAGTTTCTAACACATTATCACCTTCTACCTAGCTAATACCGGTTTCTGCACATGAAGAACATACCGATTTACGGACCTGAACTAACAATGGCGGTTACAACCACTAAAATCACGATTTGTCCTTCAATACTTCGAATTAAAACACGATTCCGGTACCAAAACTCTCAGAAAACTAGCGCCTATAAATCCTAATCAAAATCAAACACTAACAACAAACAGGATCCAAACCCACACGATGCATAAAATACCGATTTTGAAGCTTATGAACATCAAATCCAGATTTCAGTAAATTCAAGCTTAATACACGAAATTGATCACATAAATCTTAATCTCTAACAAAATCCACACCTAAACAATCCTCAATTCAACAACAATCATCCTAAATCTCTACTAATCTAATCACGAAAACAGAAAAATGAAAATGATGAACATGAATGATTGCTTACCAAATCTGGACCTGTAAATCTCTCAAAATGAATCTGTAATCAACTATGAATCTTCACATAGTAACAACTCGAAGCTCCACACAATAACGAAGAATAATCACGTAAAAACCGAATCAAATCAGTCAAATAGAATCGAAATCTACTCCAAAATCATAAAAACTAAGCTCAAATCCGACTCCTGAAGCTCTGATACCAATTATAGGATCAATTTTATAAGGATTCAGCGTAATTTGATGGATTAATGAAGGATTTATATTAGTATGTGTTTTGGTGTTTGTGTGTGTAAATGACAGTTTCTTAGATTGAGAGAGAGAAAAATGAGATTAGAAATATCTGGAAATTTACAAGTGATCTCATGTATATGAATTACAAGGAAGTGGAGGGTATTTATACTACCATTTAACTAATATATGAAAAGTCTAAAATACCCCCACATTTATAAATACGATCACTAAAATATGTTCTAACACGTAAACATGCCATGAAAGCGTAGTTCACAGGGTTGAAAATTGAGATTTAAGGTTTCCTAAAAAACAAGATGCATCGATGATATATGCTCAAGTACAGCTCAAGTTTGTAAAAAAACATCAGCGTATACTAATTTTTGTTTAACAAGTGAGGAAAAAAAATCCATACACCGTTTATGGATATTTTATTGACAGAACAAACCAGGGTTGTAGGGATGACAAATGTCGTTGCCTAAGAGACGACTGTCGTGGCTAATGTTTTGTAGCGACGATATGTCCTGCCAAAGCATTTGTTGAGATCGATTACCATAAACACGAAATCAACACACACAAATAACCAATAATAATGTAAACAGGAAAAAGCAAATGACACAACTATTTACTTGGTTCGACTCAATGAGTCTAATCCACTACCACAAATATCACTACAAACATTGGATTACAAGAATGAAGACGCTCACTCTCGACAATCTATAACCCTCACCGATTTTCACTCTTTACATGAAACTCTTAACTCTCTAAGTGTTTCTTTTTCACACAAGAATGAATTACCTAAAACATCTAACAATGACTCATATATATATAGGCAACTCACCAAGGTAGTTTTCTACTAACAACAATGTGGGACAAGGATCTTGGGTCAATTACTATCAAATCCTCCCTTGACCCAAAATCCCTAATATCCCATCTTTACCCGAGAAATGCACCCTTCTCTGTCTTCTTCACCTTCTTGCTTTCGAAACAAGTCCTCCCTAATAGGGATTCACCATCCAAGTAACATACATTCTTCGAATTTCTCCATCATCAAAGAACTAGTCTATCTCTCATGTACACCTTCAAAGTATTTCTTCTTCCACATAACGGTACCCATGGATTGTTAAAACTCCAAGTGAAAGTATATTCGTCGACGCTCCCGGAACATACTTCACATTCAAAGAGGTCTTCACAACTCCATCATGAAGCCTGAAGCGTACACTCCCAACACCTTCAACTTTCATATTCTGCTTGTTACCCACTTTGATGTCACCAAACTGCCGTTCCCGTTAAATGTAACATTACCCAATCGTTACAAATGTGTACCACCGCTGCATTATCAAACACCCACTTTTGTTTTCATCTTTCAATATTCCCCTACTAGAACTTTCTGACAACATAAACTCACTATTAACATCAACTACATTCGCCTCATCATCTCCATTTTTCTTTCCATTCGAATCTCGTAAACTCTTCAAGTCTTCACGAAATTGTGGATAACGAATCTGCATATGGCCTTTGTCCCCACAATAGTAGCACTCTACACTACTCATGTCTCGATCTCTCCGCACTCGAGACTTTGCTCGCCTTTTAGAACTTCCACGGTTCAAACCTCTTCCTCTTTCGGGATCATCTGTAACTAACAATTTCTCCCCACTCAAGAAACTATCACTTCTAGCCATTCTTTCATTATCCCGTAAAGCTTTAGCACATCCTCAAGTGTCAATGTGTTTCTCCCTATCAACATAGTCTGCACAAACGGCGTATAAGATTTCGGCAATGATGACAACATTAACAAGGCTTGCTCTTCATCTTTCATCACCTCATCTACATTAGACAATCGACAAACCTACTTATTAAAAGAGTTAATATGATCATGCAGATTACCTCCTTCTTCAAGTTTCAACAAATACAAATCCATCTTCAGAAATAGCCGATTCGTCAATGACTTCGAAGCATAGATACTCACGAGCTTATCCAAATACCCTCCGATGTGTTCTCCTTTAAAACACTAAATTTAATCTCGGGAGCAAGTGCCTACCTGATTGTAGTCGAATCCTTCTTCTGCATCGTCTTCCACACATCATCTTTTGTATCATTCAGTTTTGTCTCTTGTAAAGCTTCATAAATACCTTGTTGTACCAACACATCTTCAATAGTCATCTTTCAAACCGTGGAATCCATCTTCCCATCAAATATCAAGATTGAGAACTTTGACCCATCACTATTCATCTTTAACCAACAACTATCTGCAACAAACAACTCAAAAACAGTAAAAACCAACAAAAATTGCTTTGAAAAACAACTCACCAAAAAACTGAATCCGACAGAAAATTCAAAGACTTGTATCTAACTATAGGAAGCTCGTATCACAAATTCCAATTGTGAAAGTGTAGATCTATGTGTCTTGAACCCTCTGCTCAAAAATCACAATCATCCAACAGTTAACGAAGCCACGATGCTCATTTTTTTTACGGCTGCGCAAAAGACCCAACAAAATTCTGCAGCCAACTTCTCAAATTTATAACTGTAGAGATTTTCCCAAGGATTTTCCCAAGTTTCCTTACGTTAATTGCATTTTTTGTGACTCACAATTCTTCATTCCCTCTAGGGTCATTGAGACCATCCGGGCCATTTATCTAAAGTGGTTTTTAAGAATGGTTCTATTCTGAAAACCAATTTCTTTTGATAGCCACCATTTTATGTATTTGTCAAATCATAAATATCTTAGGTTTTCATTGCGAATCACAGTTTATTATGTTAACCTAACAGCTCTCATACCACTTGTTGGTCCCACAGTCTGTGTGTATCATAGACAAAACAAGTAAATGCACAACACTTAGGTATACTTTTTAATGGATAATTCTAATTGATTGAATCAACGAATTACAAGGTGTGTTGCGGAAATAAGTTTGACAAACAAAACTTAAACACCTAATTGAATGACAAATAAATACTTTTAATCAGATACTTGAACACACTTGAAAGTACTTGACTTAAACTTCAGTGTTGCTCGCTAAGGCAAGTTAGCTAGCAGTCACTGAGCTAGTTAGCAGAGTTACATGCTAAAGAAAATGCTTAACGTGATACATCTGGCATGCATTGATAATTTTAGAAGTGTCTCTATAAATAGGAAAATATTCTTATTGTTGCTTTAGTGGATTCCACATGTCAATCGTGTAGTGGAATCCCGCCCGTAGTATCTTCTTCTGATTTAGAGTCATGAGCATTGACATCAGCAAGGCAAGATATGTCTTCAAGTAATTTTTCGGACTTCTTGAACCTTTCTTATTTAGTGAATCAGAAGATCAACAGAGTGCACCGAACTACATACAGCAAGCGATACTTATAATTAGATTATTTGGTGTGGTTTTCATCCCAACATCTACCGAAGACATACTAGTTAATATAAGTAAATTTATTATAATTTTTAGTAAATAAAAGTTCATTTTATCCTTATATTTAAAGATATTACTTTTAAAAGAAAACTATTGACATTTAATGATTTAATGATAAGTAATATGGTAAAATTGTTAACTATTTAATAAAAAATGCAAATTTATTTTAGAATAAACATAAGATAAAATTAAAGTTGTGATGGATGGAGTATATAGTATATACTTTCATTTAAAATTAGCAACATATACAAATTTAACTCTTGGCAAGCACTTGCATTCTTTTTACACGTAGTAGCTTTATATTTTTGACATTCTCTCGTCCTTAAATACCCAATTTCCATCTCAAACATCGCATTAATTATACATCACTACCATTATCACTTCACATAATTACACTTCATGCATACACACATTCCATTACTCAAGAGAAACAACCAAATAAACACATAGAGCCATCTGTACGGAAAGACTAGCTTTTCCATTTCAAGCGTCTTCAGGTTTCCACGTCCCAAAATAAGGTAAGCTAGCTTCTTCAGGAACCCTCCAACGTATGACGCATACCATATGCTAGTACATTTTGTTGAAAAGATTACATGTTTTTATAGTATTCAAAAATGGGAAATTAATCATTGACGCACCCAACAAGCCGTGCAAATGACAACACCAACGGCAAAAACAACAATACCCGATCTCATAAAAAACGGAATACGAGGGAGGTGCGATGTATACAGTCCTACTTCTACCCGAGGGTAGAGTGACTGCTTCCGTCAATACTAGTAAAATCAAAAAAGAAATATTGCAATCTAACACTTTTAATTTGTAGATATATCTACATCATATCTACACCATATATATGGTTATCTCGTTGGTTAATATGTGTGTTTATTTGCAGGAGTTATGATGAAAAGTCTCATTTCTACTTACAAACAAGTAGACGTTCCATCGGTGAATTATCCTGGTGGGATTAATATGGAAACATTCCTACCACGTAGTCGTAAAGACAAGGTAGTGATAGTCATAGGAGCAACGGGTACAGGAAAGTCGAGGCTTTCGATCGATCTAGCAAGAACATTCCCTGCTGAAATCGTTAACTCTGACAAGATGCAGGTTTATAAAGGTCTTGATATTGCTACAAACAAAGTCACAAAGGAAGAGTGTGGTGGGATCGCCCACCACCTTTTGGGATGTGTCGACCCTAACGTGGAGTTCACTGCTACTGACTTCCAACATGATGCATCGGTCGTGGTTGATTCGATTGTGGCTAAAGACAAGCTTCCGATTATAGCTGGTGGGTCAAATTCGTACATAAAGGCTCTAGTTCATGATAACATTAAGTTCCAATCAAGGTATAGTTGTTGCTTTTTGTGGGTGGATGTTTCTTTGCCAGTTCTTCAATCTTTTGTGTCAAAACGTGTTGATAAGATGATTCAAGGTGGTCTAATCGATGAAGCCAGGAGATTTTACAACCCGAAACTAAAGAATAACACGATAGGGATTCGTCGTGCAATCGGTGTTCCAGAGTTGGATCATTACTTTAGAAACGAAAACAAGAAGAATCTTAAAGAAGCAATTGATAATATAAAAGTTAATACTTGCAAATTGGCTGCACGCCAGTTGCAAAACATATTGAGGCTTCAAAACCAACTTGAGTGGGATATGCATCATTTGGATGCGACTGAAGCTTTCCTTGAACAAGGATTTGAGGCTGATGAAGCTTGGAAACGGCTTGTGATTCAACCAAGCACACTGATTGTTCGAGACTTCCTTCGCGACGACGACGAAAATGAAGAACTAGCTCATAGTTTCCCCGATATTATGACTACAAACTCCATCATCCCAGCTCCATCCTTGACCACATCGGTCAACTCCATTGCTGCCGTGGCTCGCTAGTGTTTTGTCAAGGCCCACAGTAGTTGGACTAAAGTACACCAGTGGTGTGGCTTATGAAAGGAATGAGAATATATTCACTTCAAAAAAGATAATAAGTGATATATATATATACTAAAAAAGATATAATTATAGAAAAGGAAAGAAAAAGAGTTAACTTATCAACTTTGAATATATATATATAGAATCAAATTATGATGGTTAATATATAGTTGCATCCAATATATGGCCATGAACATATATTAATGTTTTGACTTTACTTTATTATGTTAAAAAGAAACACACTCTTTGCAAAGGGCAAAGGTCATTGAGTTGTATTTGTATTTGTATTTGAGTGACAAACATTTAATTTTATTTCAATTAGAAGAGTTTTGTTGTGCTTATGAGTAACACAACAAATTTTTGTGAGTTGTCTTGTTCATCTTGATTGATGAAGTCAGCTCAGCGAGACATAACATATCTTCAAGTTCTTTTTTCAATTACTAGATTCTACTCCTATCATCATAGATCAAAAAATCAACTATTCTAATATTGAAGCTCGTTGAATTACATACAGTGATCATCATTGTTATAATTAAATCTTAACTTGGGATTTCATCCCAACAAAGATATTCAGAAGATTAAACAAAAATGTCTAGTTTTCTTACCCTTAACCAGTATTTTCGTAGTTGTTTCTATACATTGTCCTCACCGTTACAAGATGCTTACTTATCAAAGATCAAATCCAGATATTGACGTTTTTTAGACTTTCTGAATTCAGACAATTAATAAATTAGTAAAAATCTAACAAGGATACATCTTTTTTCTTTTCGAATACATTTCTACCCAATTTGATAAGTGGTATGGTTAAGTTGGTGTGCTTGCATAGAGAATACTTTATAAGGTATGTATAAAAAGAATCAGTGCAAGTGATCGAGGTTGATTCAATTCCCTTGCCATTATAAACTACGTACAACGTATTTGAAGAGAAGGTTCCTATAACACAATAATACAATTACATCTACATCCGTAAATCCATTTTCTATATGCAAGAGGGCAGTATAAGATTCTTAGAATCTTATAATAAACAATTCTCTACAAACAGATATATATTAAGGGTGATGATCCGTACAGAACTAATTTTTAACCGTACATCATCAAACATGTTTTAAGTTATTGTACAGTACAACAACTTAAAGCATGTATAGTGGTATACGGCTAAAAACTTGTGGTATACAGATCACTACCTATATATTAAGAACTCTTTTAATTAAGGCTGCGAATGTCAAAGAGAATAAAAGGGATAACAAGGCTTTTTATTGATTATTGTGATAAGAATTGCAGCCATTCTATTATCTACTTATACAAGAGTTTTATGAACTAATTAAGGAAACGAAATCAATGCCTTGATTCTTGGTTTGCTGCCCAAGTCGTGATCTTTTATTTCGGGAAATGATGATCAATTCTGATCCTGTAATCTTTTATTTCTAACAACGGATACTGATAAGATACCACATCTTGAGAACTCTTTCGAATTTGGTTAATCGACACTTATCTAAAGAATGAAAAACAAAGGAAAGATAGACACAATATTCGTATTATCTCTTGCAACCAGTGTCTATGTTTTAAGTCAAAATCATCGTTGCAATATGTATTATCTCAATATAAAATCGTGTAAATATAAACGAATTGTAGTATTTAGAAAATAATCACACGATTCGTATTAATATTCGGCTATTAAAATGTATTCTTAGTTATACAAAATTTCCAACATAAATGATCATAAATTATTTTTCTTATCCCATTACATAAAAACTATACAACTATAATATTGTAGTTAATTTGAGAGATAATATTTTCAAACATTCTTTTTTTTCTTCTTTTCTAGATGATAAATATCTTGAATCTTTTCCTTTTCATTAATTAATATTTTATCGTAGTCACATCAAATTTTCTGCCAATTTGATCCTAAGGATCCAAAATAACAATAATAAAGGGGCCAAGTACCCCGACCATAGAATTTTCTGTAACCCGACCACCCCCCTTTTGGAGCGACGGTCGCTCCAAAAGGGGTCCGACCCATTAAATGCTCACGGATACCCATATTTGACCGTTGACCCGTTGACTGATTGACCCCCCCCTTTAGGAGCGACCGTCGCTCCAAAAGGGGTGCCCCTTTTTCAATTAAAAGCCGATCCAGTGTCTTCCTCCCCCATTCAACCCCTTTTTCCTTCTCTATTCCCACCGAAACAAAACACATTTTATCCATTATTTCCGGCCAAAAAATTTTCCGGTGAGGCTTTAGGAGCGACCCATCGTTACCCCTTTCGTAACCCCTTTCGTTGAAGTAAGTTTTTACCCCTTTTTTATTTCGTGTTTATTTATTTTTATA
>JAOEHQ010047695.1:0-10656 GCA_025447715.1 Asclepias incarnata | reverse complement strand
GAGAAAGAGGATGAAAAGTATTGAGAAGAAATAAAAGTGAAAGTATAAATAAATGAGTCTTTTTAAAAAAAAAAAGAAAGAATGAGGGAAATAGGGGTTGTCACAGTTCTCACCCTTGTTTTTGGTTCTCACTTGATCATTTCACTATATATATATATATATATATCATTTCTTTTAATATTACTTTCATTAATCATTCATAAAAAAAAGTCTTTTTTTATGTGTGTGATCACATTAACAGTGGACTATATATGTGTGATCACGTTATGCCGTTCTTCATCACAACGAGTTTTCATTAAGAAACCACACGTCCACACCATTAATGTGGTGTGGTGTTCATGATAAGAAACAATCACATTGATGATAGATGTGTGTTGTTTTTTGTTTCTTTGTAGTATCAATACTTGTAACCTTTTTGGAGGGGCATTTTGGACGGCCTCTTGAGGGGCGTCCTCCTCGACGTTATAGGCACGAATTACAATTCGACGTCCAAGGGATGCGTCGAGTGGGAGAAGTCGAAGACGGGAGGAAGTGGGCCCGGAGGTATTTTCTAACCAATCATTATTTTTATTTATTTTAATTATGTATATATATATATAAGGTTCTGATTCAAATAAACAAATAATAAAGTAAAACAATTATTTTCTCTTAACTAAAATTATTGTGCCTCATGAAAATCTTCTTCGTGCATCAGTGTGCTTTATGAATCTTCGTGCATCAGTTTTACCATGATCCAATGGTGAAGATTTTATCCTATTTCTTTTATTTTAATACTTGTTTTATAATAATCAGTCATATATGTATGTGGGGTATATATATTTGATGATAGGGTGTTTTTTAGAATGTCTTGGGGAAGAAATTGGAAGAAGGTGGGTATTATAGGCTTAGGCCGGCCTAACATGGTTAATGAAACTATATTGTCCATTCTAACTACATATATCAGATATATGAGTCCAAATCCCATACTCATTTCTCGTGTATGAACTACACATTATCTTTCTTTTAAAAAACGATATATACACAACAAGATTTATAAAATCTTACACGATAAAGGAGCGTTTGAGATTGCTTATTTTCCTATTTATCTGTTTATTACTTAATTTTTTTAAAAGCTAAAAAATAACAAACTACATTGTCTGATACAAATAAATACTCTTTTATTATAAATATTATTTTTTCCAATACCAAACAAAGATCCATAAATACAAGTTTTAGTTAGTTGGAAATAAGTCAACAAAACATTGAATCCAAACCCAACCCCTCAATTCCAAAAGGGTGCCTTCCCTAAACTCATTCTGACTGAAAAACCAATAATCATATATCCCAAAAATGGAAGCTTTAGTATGCAGGAAACTTGGTGATCCAACAATCCAACCAGACTCATCACAAACAACCCCTTTAACTGTTTCAAAAACACACCCAATCCCAAAACTCAACACCCCAACTTCAGTCTTGGTTAGAATCAAAGCCACCAGCTTGAATTATGCCAATTTCCTTCAAATCCTTGGCAAATACCAAGAAAAATTCGATTTGCCTTTCGTTCCGGGTTCCGATTATTCGGGCATAGTTGTATCCGTTGGCCCTCAAGTTTCAAAGTTTAAAGTGGGTGATCCAGTTTGTTCTTTTGCTGGTGTTGGTTCTTTTGCTCAGTTCATTGTTGCTGATCAAAAAGATTTGTAAGTTTTTTTTATTTTTTTATTTTATGTTAAATTGTAATTGACAGGTGGGGGTTCAAATTCCGCCCCACGTCCTTATGTTGGCTGGACCGGTCGGTGATAATGGTTCGGTTATCCATTTCTTTAAAATGTAATTGAATTATAAATTATTGAACATTGAAGGTATGGAGTTCCGGAAGGGTGTGATCTGGTGGCTGCAGGTGCACTTCCAGTTGCGTATGGAACGTCTCATGTGGCATTGGTTCATAGGGCTAATCTTAAATCTGGTCAGGTAATATATACATATAGGACTGTTAATTTTAGTTTTAATTCTAGTTCCATCATTTTACCTTTTTTCTTTTAGTATTGTCGAGTGGATGATTGTTCGAGTTTTGGGTTCTCGTTATTGATTACTTTGTTGCTTAGGTTCGCAAAAGGTGTATACTTTCGCTTCGACTGTGACTAAGTTATGGTGAACAGGACCAGTTCATATGACTTTATACATGTAATGCGAACCTATGGTGTTAAAGTTACTTCAATATGTTGCCACTTGCCAGTTTCGCGTCTGTTTATATTTTGTGGAAGTAGAAAGTAATCGATGCCCCCTGTGTCTTATAAGAAATAATAACAGTATAACACTCTACATTTTAAGTGCCTTGGAAAATTGAAGTGTTTTCTTGTTAGCAAGATTCCGATTCAAGTTTATCTATATGTTCTTTAGTAATTATTACAGAATATCTTTGACATTAATATTCTGGCCACGGGTTTTTGTCAACCTTTACCTTGTGTTTGGTCATTTTTGAAGAGTTTGATAAACTACATAATGTAGAATTTTTTCTGTAGGGGCCATATTTGAACTTAGACGTTGGAGTTATTATCAAATTTATTTGTTATGCTAACATACGAACTGCAGGTGTTACTAGTTCTTGGTGCCGCTGGAGGTGTTGGTCTTGCAGCTGTTCAAATTGGAAAGGTTTGTGGTGCCACCGTTATTGCCGTCGCTAGGTGTGTGTTTTATCTATGCAAGTTCTATAGTTCCCCTGATTTTATATCAATAGTGATTTTACTATGTTTGAAATGACAGAGGAGCAGAGAAAGTAAATTTTTTGAAGTCAATGGGTGTCGATCATGTTGTTGATTTGAAGGAAGGAGGTGTTATTGAAAGCGTAAAAGCATTTTTAAAAACAAGAAAGCTTAAAGGGGTTGATGTTTTGTACGATCCGGTTGGAGGTAAGCTTACAAAAGAAAGCATGAAGTTGTTAAATTGGGGAGCACAAATTTTAGTTATAGGTTTCGCGAGTGGTGACGTCCCTGTTATTCCTGCTAATATTGCTCTTGTGAAGGTAAAGCGATTGCCCGATTCTTCTTTATTAATCATGTTCTTGTTAGTTATAAAATAACATTTTGCAAAAAGTTTCATTTTTTTTAAGCAACCATTCTTCATTTTGTGGGTGTTACGTGCCATTATGTGAATGCTACTTACTATCATTTGTTCATTTCTTCTCTAATATTATCTCTATAAGATAAAAATGAACAAAATGTTTTCTTGAAGTTATGACGAATGTTGATGAAAGACCAAAAAAAACTGTTTTGTATGATGGTTCTCCGTACGGTATGGGATACCGTTAGTTGACTTGTAGGAGTTTTTGTGTTTAACGGAATAGGATCCACAAAATGGTGAAAATGGCCTGAAAGAATTAAACATTTCTATGTCTTCTTTCAGAATTGGACAATTCATGGACTCTACTGGGGGAGCTATAAAGTGAATAATCCAAGTGTACTTGAAGACTCTTTGAAGGAACTGCTATCTTGGTTGGCAAGAGGCTTAATTACCATCTACATTTCTCAATCATACAAAGTACAAGAGGTATAAAGAGCTCATTTTGAAGCCATATTCTTGTTATCCCCTCCTAATTACTTGGCCCTACTCGATGATACTGCAAATATGATTGTCTAATAGAAGTGTTTGACCATTAGTTAGATGTAGTCATATAGATCTGGTAACTCTGCACATTTTATAGACAGTTGATTCGTTCTGGTTTATATTTAGCTCTGATGGATCGAATGCATTTTCGAAAATGTCTTTAAATTGCATAAACCTCATGAATCACTTTACTTTTTATGAATAGACATTATTGTAATCATATAGTTTCTGGAATCATATTTAAAACATTAATTATTTATAAAGTTAAAAAAAATAAGACAAAAGTGTATCAACCCAACTAGAAACATGTTTTGACCCGTTACCCAACCCTCTGATTTTGCTATTTCTAGTTTGGTATCAATGAAGTCCTTTGATTAAGACAAAATAGCAGAATCGACATCATCAGTAAGTTTTATCAATTTGATAAAAAGAGGTATTGTTTTAACCGACATTAGACATTCGTTCACAGAAATAACTCTTCACAGCTGTGATCTGTTTTGAGATTTTCTGATGATTTATTTAAATGTCTAATCTAGCCTTTACTAAATCAGTCAAGACTATCAATTGTTTGTAACTTTCGTAGAAACGTATGGTTTTACTTGTGATAATATGTTCCAGAGAAAACATTGCATATAACTTGGAAAACACCTACCAGGAAGCTATGTGATCTCACATTATAAATGTTGTTGGCAGGCCAATCTTGCATTTTTAGATATCAGGGACAGGAAAGTAATCGGAAAGGTGATGATCACATTTGATGATCCCAAAGCCATAACTTCTTCTAGGCTCTAGACCGACAGTCTGTATCACTACCAAGATGGTGTCAGGGTAAGTACCAAAACTCATACAAACTCTCCCTAAAATGCAATGACACCAGCAGTTTAAGCATGAATGATGTTTTGATCTTAAACGAGGTGTGTTGTTAGTAATAAATTTCGAAGCTATGATGTGTATTTGTATCTTTTGCTAGTACATTGTTCTGTTTTTGCTGTTAATGCATTACTTGATGTTAGATATTGAACGTTGGTTCTCTTGTTCATGATCGTGCGAATCTTTGTGTTTAAAGTTTCGACTCTGAATGCTATTTGAACACCAGTTCTTTGCTCCTGTGTATTATGTTGATTTGAGAACAAAGTTAGATTTGATACACCACTTAAAGAAGTGTTTAATTTTCTTCTTCTAGTTGATTTTCGGTACAACTAATACCTATATATCAATTGTCAATTTGTATTGGGAAATGTTGATAATTTGATGCACCAATACGTTTAGAAAGTTTATTATGGAGTGCAACAAAAGCACACCATTAAAACTGTCCCAGCGAGTTCGAAGAACTAAAGGATCGGATGGATAGGGTGACCGGAGGAAAACATCAGTTTATGAAAGACGGGCCAATATCGAACCAATGAGACCGCATTGAGAACAACCACAATACGAGTGACTCTTAACTCGATATTCTGATTCAGCACTCGACAGTCGACACCTTTATTGACAAATGCTTCAACAACATTTCAATCCAAAACACTGGCTAGGACTAGAAAAGAGGGTCAAAACAACCACAGTAGTGTTATGCAACAAATCATATATGATATTAATTTACGAGTTTCAATATCTAGAAAAAGAAAACTGAAATAGTTGAAACTATAGAAGAAAAAACTTTGATCGCAATAATATAATTTATTTTGTTCAATGACTAACAATTTCTAAAATAATTTAATTTGAAAAGTTAGATAAAAGTAAATATTCGTTTTAGAAAAATCCTTATCATTAAATAGAAAGTAATGTTAAATCCTCATATTTTTATGCACACTCTAATATCATACACTGACGTTTATATTAACTTTTTATTATTTTATTATATATATATGTGATCATCACATGAATATAAGAATTATATATGAGTAATTATTCATTCTCTTGATATGAAACATGATCAAAAGAGCATATTAATCTCTTAGTTCTCTAAATAATTAATATTAATAATGTTAAATAAACACTAACGGGGTATCCACGCAATGCGACGGCAACGACAACGGTGTGATGGTGACGGCGACCGGTGGTGATGGCGGTGAATGGTGGTAGTGGTGGCGGCAACTGTTGGTGGTGGTGGCGCCGCCGAGTGGTGTAAGTAATTGATGTAAAATCGGTAATGTAGATATTTTAGGAGATAAAAGATATATGGTGTAAATATGTAATATGGATATTTCGAGTTAATAAAAATATAACTTTCAACATTTTCATAATAAAAAATGGATGAAATTATTATAAAGTAGTATAGATATAGATAGAAGAAAAAAAAAAGTAAATAGATATATATCGATGGTGCTATTTTTTTTCCCCTCGTTTAAACCAACCAGTACACGTGGTAAGTATTATCCACACCAAACGTGTAGACAATAGAACATGGGAAAAAATTGTAGCAAATGGTGGCCCTATTTTTAATTAATATGTTCCAGTTCAAATAAACAAGTGTTAAATAAATCAAATAAAAAAATTAATTTTTTTTAACTGAAAATCATTATGCATCATGAAAATTTTCATGCATTATTGTATATATTTGTGCTTTATAAATCTTCATAATCAGTTTTATCATAATCCAATGGTCAATATCTTATCCTATTTATTTTACTTTAATAGTTGTTTTACAATAACTAGCCCTTCAACTTAATAACAGTTAATCAGCCGATGTCAACAGTACCCTAATCCCATCTTTTACGATGTATTGGGGAGATGAAATATTTGCAGGGAGTATGGATCGAACGCTTAACCTTTGTTTATAAAGACCATGTACTAGGTACTGGGGAGATGAAATGTTTTGCAGGAAGTACGGATCGAACCTTTAATCTTTGTTTATAAAGATAATGGACTTTTCAGATCTTAACCTCGACCATTATGAGTGTTGATAAATAAAATACAATAATAATTAATAAGGAATTATCCAACGTGATTGTTATTATATTTAAAAGGTCTTTTAGCGGCTACATGTGAAAGTCCTTTAAAATTCATTAGTTTATCTTATCATAAGAATTGATAGTCAAATTGATTAATGTTATATAACAAGAAAGTTATGTTTGTTAGTGCCCAATTTTGTTGAAATTTGAATGCTCACTTTTTTCTAAAATGGAAGCTTTGGTATGCAAGAAACTTGGAGATCCAACAATCCCACCAAATTCATCAGAAAATGGTCCTTTTAGTTATTTAACAACATACCCAATTCCCAAACTTGATACTCCAACTTCAGTCAGAGTTCGAATCAAATGCACATGCTTGAACTTTGCTACAGGACTTCAAGTCCAAGGCAAGTATCAAGAAAAATACCCCGTGCCTTTCATCCCTGGCTCGGACTACTCGGGTGTTGTTGAATCCGTCGGTCCAAATGTCACAAAGTTTAAAGTGGGAGATCGAGTTTGCTCGTTCGCGTATGTAGGTTCTTTCGCGCAGTTTATTGTTGCTGAAGAGCGTGAATTGTGAGTGATCTTTTCAGTTTGGTTATGTTTTAAAGTTATGACTACCATTTGAGCTTAATTTTAAGTTTTTCCTTTTAATGATAATGATAATAATAATAATAATAATAATGAAGGTATGGAGTTCCTGATGGGTGTGATCTAGCGGCTGCTGCTTGCATTCCAGCTGCCTATGGAACATCATATGAGGCATTGATTCAGAGAGCCAATCTTAAATCTGGTCAGGTATCACTTACATATAAAATATCGGGTTGATCATTCACATATAAAAACATGAAATTTGGAAATGATGTGGTTTCAGTTAGAATTTGAAGTAATGTGTTCCAAAATATTAGTTTGGTTGTCTCAAAAAATTGCTACCGTTTCATTGTTAGGAATTTTATGATCCAATTTTTTGTATTTGGTCATTACTCATTAGTGATCGTTACGAGATATTTGTGATGTTGATCTTTGAACTATAAGCTTTGCATTCGTTTTGGGGACAATCGGCATAAAGCTTAAATATAACATACGAATTTATACGAAATAAACCAATCTGAGGTACAATGTCAAAGTATGTGGTTATTTAGTTGTTATGCTTACAAGCAAGCTATGGGATAATAATAAACCGCAGGTGTTGCTAGTGCTTGGTGCAGCTGGAGGCGTTGGTCTTGCAGCTGTTCAAATTGGAAAGATTTGTGGCGCCACTGTCATTGCCGTGGCTAGGTGTGTGTTTTGTGTATGTTAATTCTATACTTACCTATAATTTTTCAACTATTTGTGCTTTGACTTTATTAAAATCATAGAGGAACCGCGAAAGTTGAGTTTTTAAAGAAAGAGGGTGTTGATCATATTGTTGACTTGAGTAAAGAAGGTGTTATTGAAAGCGTGAAGACGTTCTTGAAAATAAGAAAAATCAAAGGGGTTGATGTTTTGTATGATCCTGTTGGAGGCAAGATTGCGAAAGAAAGCATGAAGTTGTTGAATTGGGGGGCACAAATTCTGGTTATAGGGTTCGCGAGTGGTGAGGTCCCTGTTATCCCTGTTAATATCGCCCTTGTTAAGGTAAAGTTATTGTCCTTATTAAAACGGCTTTTGGGTTCCCCATGGGGAACGTGTCAGGTTTGGGGGAAGTCGTAGACCCAATGGAGTAACCCAATAAGGTACCCGATGGGTAACAAGTTAGGTTTTGGGCATGTTATAGTTTTCAACTTTGGGTATGGGGATACTACTCCCCGCCCCATTGACATTCCTAGTTACCCACTATATTGGTCATTTGTTATTTGCTTATGGTAAATGGACTTCCCACAGCATGTTTATATCTTCTCAAATGGTTCCACAAATATAAAGATGATAAACAATCTACATATTAGTTTGAATCCCCCTTTTTTCTTGCAGAACTGGACGATTCATGGACTCTATTGGGGCAGATATGATGCGAGTAAACCAGGCGTACTTAAAGACGGTTCAAAGGAGTTGCTATCTTGGTTCACAAGAGGCTTAATTACCATTAACATCTCTCATTCATACAAACTACAAGAGGTATGCAATGCTGATTTTTGAGGTTAAAGTAATGAGCCATGACTATGTTACCTCCCCCAAATACGGATTATATGCGCGCTGCACTCTGACTTGTCCTAGACCCGACCCAAGAAAAGCCTGGTCTTAGACCCATTTTTATGCCAAAATTAGCATTTTGTCAATGTTTCCCCGCAAGCCCGATCCCAGGATCAGTCAAACCCGAAGCACGCAAACCCCCAAAAGATCATAACCCTTGAAAGCCCTGTTCCATCGACTCCATGGCCTAGTTTTGTTTTGAAAAAGTCCCAGCTTTAGGCCCAAGTGACTACTCTTACTTTTCATTTAGGGAGTTGACATAGCTACCATAACTTTTATTAATTAATTTACCGTAACTATGCAATATATGCTTGCACAGTTTGTTATATAAATTATACAATGTGGTAGATTTATTAAAATGCGTGGTACGTTTATGAACTTTATAGTTTAAACTATTCTAAATTTGATGTTCTCATTCCAAACCAAAGTCTTACATTTATATAGAAAAAAAAAAGAAGACCGTTGTGATCCTGGCATTGTAAATTTTGTTGGCAGGCAAACCGTGCATTTTCGGATATCGTAGACAGAAAAGTAATTGGGAAAGTGATGATTAGTTTTGATGATTCGACAACCATAACTTCTTCTAAGCTTAAAGCTTTAGGCGAGTAGTTCATTTACCAGGACAATTGTATAACATACATTTTATATTTTTAGAATCAATAATCTTTCCTTTTAAGAGGTCTGTTGTTTATATATATAATAATATATATGATATGATGTTGTTATAAGGTGTCTTCAAACTTTATATGGCGTGTATATTAAAGTCAAATGTTTGATTCTCTTTGGGTAACCGATAACCAATAGAGAGATCTTTCTTCGTTTTTATTTTTTTCATATTAGATGTTAAATTACAATTGTTACTTTTCTAAAATTAAGACATATCAGTTATGTGATACTCAAGAATGTTTCATTAAAGTTTTACCCTGACTAGCTTACAAATCATCAAATTTTCATAATTCACTTCGAAATGGTTTTGGTAACTTATCATTAATACAAAAAACCCAAAATCTTCACATTTATTAATAACTAGAATACTGTCGGCGCGATGCAGTGGCAAATAGTTTTGGCCTTTAAAAGATATTCGATGGAGTTTGTATTCATTTTATAATGTTTGCAATACAACTTTTCAACATAAGCAATGTGAGATGAATTCATTTTTGTTATCTTTGAAAATATAAAAGGCTTATTGTCTCAAATTGGTTCTAAAAAAGTTTACAACACATATCTATGTCTATATAAGTTTTTAAAATTTTTAAAAAGTAATACACTCACTCTTATGTTTTATAATAGGGTAGAGATTACAACACATATCTATGTTTATATAAGCTTTTAAAATTTTTAAAAAGTAAGATACTCACTCTTATGCTTTATAATAGAGTAGAGATACTCATGTTATTTATATTGTCTTTTTATATATAAGTAGGAAAGTTGTGCGGCTTTGATTTTTTGTTTGTGTTTGTTAATGATACGAAAAGGCTTTTATGCAGTAACGGCTGATCATTACAGATACAAATTTGGTAGTTTGGGATTGACAGGTGCAGTATGTAAGTAACTCAGTTTGACCAAATACCAAGGTTAACATTCTTTTTATACATAGTACTATCAATCACCATATTAAATGGTGACGGATTTTATATAAGAAAGATCTTATACGAAGATCGTTTAAAGGTTTACAAATACCGAACACATAATAAAACAAAATGACGTGCTCAAAAGTTTGTCATATAAAATACATATATTTATTTTATAAAAAAAAAATAAAAAAATGTAACTAAGAGAAATAACATAATCATGCTTAAAAGTTTGTAATCAAAATGTACCTAAGACAATAATATAGCTATGATAAAAAGTTTGCCACCATATCAATTTTAAAATGCGAGAACATCACACCCCTATGGTGCTATCCCTGAAGTTTTGATATATATTCAGTTCTATATATAAAATAAGGGAAAATGATCCGTACTTCAGACTTTACCTAAGCTTAGGTACTGCCACTTTAAAAAAAGTTACAAATTAAACC
>JAOEHQ010047694.1:0-10657 GCA_025447715.1 Asclepias incarnata | reverse complement strand
TTAAGTTCATTTTGGATTTCCTGCAGCTGGCACGACGTGACATAATGGTGGCACGCCGTGACCATTTTAAGCTTCAGTAAAGATTCGCTTCTGTCCTTAAGGCACGCCGTGCCATGTGTTGTGGCACGCCGTGACTACCTTTAAAAAAAAAAAAAAAAAATTTTTTTTAACGATTTGGGTTGAGTCGTTACAGTTTTTCATTTTATAACATGAATTTGGAAAACAACATTTTGATGTTTTCTATTTTCCATTTCCATTTTTCATCTCCCCCTTCCTCTTCCCCACATCTCCAACATGTATTCTAGATTTCTAGTATTCTAATATGAAAAATGAAAATAATATATTCTAATTTTGAACCACATCTCCAACATGTATTCTAGTTTTCAGAATTTTTATTTGTTTTCTAGAGATTGAAAACCCCTTCCATTTTCTAAAAAATTGGAAATGGAAAACTAGAAAACATTTTCTACAACTAAACGCGCCCTAAGTCTTTGATTTTTATTTGTATATTTGAATTATGTATGTGGATGGTTAAAGCTCTATTATAGTTCCAAAATAATCTGGTCCAACTCCGGTCCGACCGGTTAAATATTTCCAGACCGGTTCAGTGTCCGATCCGGTTTTCAAAACATGGATTGTGCACCAAGGGCTAATTGGTCTTGGTTGTTTTTTTCATATTTATTTTCCAGAGAACATAATTAAATATTTAATGTGAATCACATAATAACATAATTTTACAAATATAAGTTTTCAATGCATTAATACAATACTTTTAAAACAAACTAATTCCATCCGTTTAAAATCACAAATAAAAGCGATATCTAGAGTCGACATAAAACCGCATATTAAAGAATGTGAGTCGTTTTGACAGGGGACAACCTTGTTTTGACTACTCTCGACAGACTCAACTCCTGTTAACTATCTCGGCTCGAGTTTTCTCATATTTCTGTTTTAAGTTTGTCATCGTTATTTAATTCTTTTTTCGTGTCTTTCTTGTGTTTGTTGTCATTAGTTCTTAATTTTCTATTTTCGCCCCTCTTCCTTTGATTAGATGACATTTAAAAAAAAAAATAAAGAAAGACATCATGTCTCCGGAACCACATTGGATCTCCATCATTCCATCCCGTAAGGGTTATGATGCCGGTAAAATACCTTCACTTAATACCCATATGATTGGGCATCCCTAAGGATCGAACCTGTGTCTCTCAACTTCACATGTGGATCCAAACTGCATTGGTAACGGATACCATTATCCATCAATAGATGACATTTTTTTGTTGCTAAACCATCAAAAGAAAAAAAAAATGGTAGCTCGTGTAGAGCTTACTACCACCACATTGGACAATAATATTTTAAGCAATGCAACTTTATATCAGATTACCAACAATGCTATGGCTAAAAGAAGATAGTGCCATAGTCGAGCAGATAACACGACCATCACCAAGCTTGATGGAACCCAAGTGTGAGGACAAACAGTCAAAAGCTCATACAACCACATCAAAACCATACTAAACCAAATAGAAACCAACAGAGATCAGTTTGGTTTTTGGTTCTATAACTTTTATAAGTAATTCTTCATTAAGTTTTCAGTTTCGGGCAGTCAAGTTTGATTGGAGCCAAACCAGTTTTCTTTGTTCTTTTTAGAAATTAAAAAGCTAAGTTTTTATCTAGTTCACAATTTGGTTGAAGCTGAACTCATACCAAATGGTACCTTTCAGACCCATGCACCTCAAAGAACATCGCAATAACTTCCAGAACAACTTGTACAACCGGTCTATACATAGCATGTCACTAGAAGCAGCTTCACATTTGTGACTTCGAAAGTAAATTTATACAACATCGTAGATACTAGATACAATGCATATAACAAGGGTACAATTTTGTGATATGTGATCAAAATAATGGAGCTTTGAACTATGATTAGGCTAGCGAAGTTACGATTTTGGATCAAGTTTTCCTTCTAAACTGTCAATTAGGAGGTTCAACTCGTCAATGTCATATCGAAAAAGAAAGAACCTGGAACTCCGAGGACATGCACATATCTGCTTTGAATGTTCAAGACAAGAGTATTTGTCAGGTGAGCACGGACAGCCAGCAGCGGAAAAGTACAAGTCATAAAAGCATATAATGCATTCCCTTTTCATTGTACAACCAAAATCTTCTTCCATTTTGCGCAACTGTGAAGCATTGCATAAGAACTCCCTCCTGAAGCTTTCTTGCCTCGCCCTCGACTGTTCAATGGAAACAAGGACCTTCTATTAATAGGTAACATGCGTAATCTGTAACTTTTCAAGCTAATTAGTACTTAGAGATGGAAAGGTGGCCATTTCGACCCATTTACTAATGAATGGGTCAGTTTGGTGGTGCATCTCAAATAGGTCAAGTAATAGAAAACAATGAGTTAAAAGGGGGAAAGGGTCAAGCGTGTTGGAAGTTTCACAAAGTCTTTATTTAATGCATACAACCTCCTAATCCTCTTTGGTCACATATTTATGCCATTATTGTTATAATGTTTGGTTTTTATAATCAGTATGTAAAATGGACAAAAAAATTTGTTATGCAGGTCAACCCACCCACACAAGGCTCCTACAAATAACTGGACGTTTCAACCCATTACCTAGCCCGCCCATGTTGCCACATCTAACTAAATATGACTATCATGTGAGAACATCACATAGTCAAAAACTTGGCAAACCCAAAAGGCTCAAATGACCATTTGTGCCAAGCTGGATTAGCATGGCTCTCGGAGCCTATGCTGGATCTTCTGATTTTACAGAGAATGAGCAGCTCCCTGAGCCTAACACACCTATGAGAGCCACTTTAGTATAATTCATGCTTTTTATATCCTACCGGTCTTCTCATATTAGGGACTTGTATCTTCTTATAAATAATTTTATTGTATGATACTAACTTTCATTAGAAGAATTTCAGAATTCTATGAGCTTCTAAGAGGTCATATGAGCCAAGCCACTAGTCGAGTTTCATAAGACTACATGAGTCAGTGACTTCAAGCCTTTACAAGCCGAGCCAAAGCTTTGGCTTTTGGTGAGCCAATCACAAGCCACAAGACAAGACCATGCCTTTGCCAACCTTTTTACAAACCCCGCCACCTTTTCGCCTTTAAGTGCAAACCAGTTGCAAGTTCACGGTTCGTTATATATTAACATCAAATTCTCTTCGCATTTGTAAAGAGATGGGATATAAGAATTTACCTTAAGAGCTCTTGTAAGCCAACCATCCTTTCCACATGGATTATTCCACCCTTGTATTTGAAAGTCCCGTACTGATTTGGCAGCATCTCTGACCCCCTCCATCAACATTTTGTCATAGGAGATGGATGTCTTCCTATGCATCGCACTGTAAGTTTCTACAGTCAGCTGTCCATGAGGCAACCAGTCAAGGGGTGCAAGGTTGACCTTCTCAGAAACACTGAAGCCAGTATCAAATCCAGAATAGTACGCTCCAGGGAAGATAAGCACAAACTGCTTCGGATTGTGTACACAACGATAGACAGGTATACCCTCTGATTTCAAGGTAGAGGGTGAAAGTTGTGTGACCTGGAAAAGTCCTTTAAAACTCATTACCTAGGTAGATGCTATATACAATGAAGTTTTTTCTTCATCAAATCCTGGTATACACTTCTCCATACCATGAAAAATGAGATATTTGATCGAGTGATCAGAGAGTTCTAGAAACATGTTCGATTATTAATTAAACTATTAATCAACCAAAATACACATAGATGGCAATTTCAACCCATTTACGTATAAATGAGTCTTTGGGGTATGTTCTATCTATAGCACGATAAAACAAAAACAAAGAGCTAATAACTAAACAGGTCAAATGAGTCAAAATTTTCTGAGTGTGGTTTTTACACATAAACCACCTATATCATTTTTATTAAAAATTAAACTATTTATGAAATACTACTAATTTTAGAGATATTATTTGACACACTAATTATATATAATATCTACTATGTCATTTTGGTAATCATATTTGACCAATATAAAAATACTCATTTTGACCCAAACCCATTTTGACTTGTTACCAAACCCACCCGACCTGCCCTTTTTACTACCTATAAAAATGCGTAACAAAAAAACTGAATATTGCAGACCCAACTCAATGACCAAATTCTCTAGAGAAATGGGAAACAGGCCACTGCAGTCAACAAAATTCTCAATTTGATAATAATATTTGACAACTAGAAAATACTCATTTTGACCCAAACCTGTTTTGATGTGTTACCCAAACAGCCTGACCTACCCTTTTTACTACCTCTAAAAATACCTAACAACAAAATGGAATCTTGCAGACCCAACTCAATGACCACATTTCAAGAGAAATGGCAAACTGGCCACCGTATTCAACAAAATTCACATTTTAATAAACTTTGATAAACATATTTGACCAGTAAAAAAGTACTCATTTTGACCCAAACCCGTTTTGACATGTAACCCAACCTGCCCATTTTGCTACCTCTAAAAAAATGGAATCTTGCAGACCCAACTCCATGACCAAATTCTCAAGAGAAATGCCAAATAGGCCACTGTAATATAACAATAACGATGCCCAATCCCGCCAGGGGAGGGGCATGGGGGAGGTGGGATGTAGACAATCATACCTCTACCCGAGGGTAGAGACCACTTCAAGAAGGAACTCCGGCATGCAAAAGGCTACTGTACTCAACAAAATTCGAGAACCGTAAATGTAATAATGAAGTTGTGAGAAAATCAGGAACATTTGTCCTATATATTGTATACCATGCCAACTATTTAATCTTTTGGATTCGGAATACGTTTTCCCCAAAAGTAATAAAAAAAAAAAAAGGTTGTACATGAGATGAGGTATCATATAAAATTTAGTGACAATAGAGATAAGTTGGTACTCACTAGCTTATGGGACAATTCAGGATGTCCCGCCAATTCTGGGAAGCTTTTCTTCAGTAATGCTTCACATTTTAGGTGATATTTACTAGGGACGCCATACCAGATTCTTGAAGCACCAAGATGCATGTAACTGAGAGTGTACAATCGGTGCTCTTCAACTTTCTGTAAAAACAAAAACAAATCAGTATTTAGACATCTACAACACACTAAACAGAAAGCAATGACATCCTATATGGTCAGATAAAACACAAACTACCACAAGTATAGGTGGTGACAACACATGCGGGTTGGGTAAAGGGGTAAATTAAGTTCTGGTCAAAACAGGTCATTTGTATGTGTACGTCAAATGGGTCTACATTTGGTCCATGTTTGAATTCGTAAAACTAGTTTACTAAATACAATTACAAAATAATCTTATTAAAATAATATAAGAATTTCTTTTTAATAGAAAGCTTTTAGACACTTTCAAAAGCAACTGAACACAATTTCGCTATTTTGATCAGTTCGACCAATAGACCCATTTCATTTTAGCTAGACTTTATATATAAACTATTTGACATTATATCAACCGAATACAACCCGACCGGTTTCCATATAATGGAATTAAAACTGCCACATCTGATGATAAAAGCTCTCGATGTCTTCTTGCTCAATAAAGAAATTCAAATCTTACCCAACAAATGGATGAAAAGCACATTCCTACATCCATACGTGGGGACAAAACGGCAGTATTGTCACAATCAAAAGAAAGAAGAGAACCAGGCAGCTTAGGGGTATTATGTAGATTCCAACAAGATTTCGTGTATTCAGATTGACCATCATCAACAAGTGATGGTAAGGGAAATCCACTGTCAATAACTCCCGCCTCCAGATTATGACCACACAGCACCTATAATAATTTATAATTGAAAGAGAAATTTTATCAATCATTTCAGGGGATAGTGCAATATACTACTTAGGTCTTAGGGTATCAATATACCAAGTTTTCCGTTGGGCCAATTGTATCGTCCTTTTACTAATAAAATTTCCTTTCTCCAAAAACAGATGTCAGTATACCTGGATTTCCTCAGTTGGATTTTGAACAATCCGCCAATACTCTCCCTCAATATTTTCCCACGGTGGAGTCCTAAAATCAGTAAATATATCCTTCTTTTGAAAATAATTCCGTTTGAAATGCTCCGCATACGCCTTGAATGCTCGCAGAGTAAACTCTGGACCATGTTTAAATTCAAAGTTGTCAGGCCCATGATCTAATTTGGTCCGAATTCTCCTATTTCCATCCGTTTGTTCAATAATTTCATTAAGTTTCCTCTTTGAATGCAGATCTTTAAGTGCGTCAATTGACTGAACACGGGTACCGAACCTAGAAGATTCAAGTTTAGTTCCCGTTAGAAGACATGGTGGCTTCCAGGAATCAGGAGGAATAATACGACAAATTCCATATTCTTCAGCTTTCGGACGTATCTTGGCAATATACTTGAAAATATCTTTAAATTCCTGTCACAAAAGGTCAGAGCTCAATTATAAAGATAAATGAGGGTGAACATCGGAAATACTATCACTAATCAAAACAATTACCACTTCTTCTGGATGAAAAACAGGAGTATATTCTACTACAGGCCTGCGGGCATCTTCTTGACGCCAACGTGCAATAACCTATAAAAGTCCTCATCTAAGCTTAAGTGTAATAAAGCGAAGGAAACGGCAGTTTAATATCACGCTGATCGAAAGACATTATTTCTAACCTTCTGGCCAGCTGAACCCCCAAGAATCACTCCTTTTGGAAGGGTATTTTCTACAGAATTATTCTGCAAGAGCAAGCGATTATCGACTGCTATCAGAATCATTATATTCCTAATAAACCATATAAGACATCACTGACATATGTGCTGCTAATCTTCTGTAAATTAATAAATTTCTTACTTCACTAATGTAAAAGCAATATTTACATTAAACCTAACCCAAACAAACCTTTTATAGCTATCACAGTCCTATTTCTTCAAGTCTACCACTTACTCAAGCCTTGCCACCATAGCCAAATCAGATGATAACAATATTGACAGATATGGAAATCCCATATCAATAACGTATACAATATAATTCATCTTTTGTAGATTGTAAGGTTGTGATCTATATTATCTCTCGAAATCAAGTGAATGTTCTTTGGTTTTTCTTAGCAAACTATATCCTACTGGGGTCACACTGAAGCTTTCCTTCTGACTCATGTATTCGGCTAATCTATCATTGTCTCATTGATCTAGTTAATGAAACTGCATATAAAGTATAAACCCAGTTGAAAAAGACAAGGGAAAAAAGATTTTAACCGTCTTAAGATGTTTACTATCCCCTTTTTTCAGGTTGATGGGTTGACTTTTAAGTTGCTTAACAGACTTTTGAAGCTTTTCAAAATCAGCTATCTTGGAAGCAGCTTCAATGGGGTCTACCAAGTTAGAAGGTTCGTTGTCATTTTTTGTCCACCTCAGTGTGAAAGGCCTGACAGAGACAAAACCGGGCGGGCTTCGCACTTCATCATCTGTTTTCCTACTAGATACTCTGCCATTACTCGTGGTCATTATTCCTGCAGATAAAGATCAAGCAAGCAACTTTGATGCCATCTATCAAGTTTAAAGGAACACCATAAAATACCAAAAAGATATTAACATAACCTAAAATGCCTACTCTACGAATTATTATTGTATAATGACATCTCACAGTTAATGAAGACGCTATACTTATATCGTGGCTACTAGAAATATGTACTCACCCCGTATTCCACACAAAAGAAAAATAAAGAAAAGAAAACACACCAAAATTATAGGAAATACGTAATCATTGCATTGTGCGATAAATTTATGACAATATTACCCTGCTTTTTACGCACACTCCTGTAAATCAATTTTGTTAAAAGGTATAATAATGGTAAAATAGTAAAATTAATATATAACTTTTGGAGGTAGACACTTATTTTTGAGGTGGTGATCTGTACACCACCAGATTTTAGCAATACATCACCAAATATGTTTTATAATGTTGTACAGTATGAGCTTTTGACCCGAAAACCCGTGACCCGTCCGAACCGACCCGCCCGAAGCCCTAACGGGTCGGGTCACGGGTCAAGCTTTTGTTGCATTTCCGAGTCACGGGTTGGCCGGGTCGGGCCGGGCCAGGTCGGGTTTGGCCAAAAACCGTGAAAATGTGAAGAAAAACCCGATACCCGCCCGAAATCGATCCGGACCGAACCGAACCGAACCTTAACGGGCCGGGTTGCGGGTTGGAATTTCTTGCATTCACGGATCACGGGTCAAGCCGGTTCGGGTCGGGTTTCGACCCGTGCCCATGCCTAGTGGTGTATTGTCAAAATTCAGTGGTGTACAGATCGTTTTCCTTATTTTTGGGACAAGCTATAAATAAAAAAGGTAAACACTTATTTTGGACAGGGAAAGTATAATAAAATAGAGCTCATACAAATTAAATGTCACTTGCTACTTATGATATAACATGAATACAGAGAAAGTCCAACAAATAAAACCGAAAACGTGAAATACAATTAATTTAGGCGTACTTAAGTTTAGTTACTACTTACTACTCGGTTTATTATAAGTTGAAGCTCTTGCTAATAATTTGGGAGCTTATTGTTTCCGAAATATTTTTATACTTAATTAGTGATATAACACACAAACACCAAAAAGAAAAGGAAAAACAAAAATCAAAAATTCAGTATTAAAAAGAGTTATGAAGTAATGTATACCGTACAGATGACGCTTAGGAAATAATGTCGGTGGCGCGAGTGAAGTGAAGTGAAGTGAAGTGGCTATGGCGGTGGAGAATTAGCAACTTCTTTTCTTTTCCTTTCTTTCTTTAATTTTAAATTTTAAATCAAGGTTGTAAATATCTGTTATCGGTATGTTATCGGCCGACCCCCGATAAGCGATATATCGGATGTAGCGGCGATATATCGAGGATATATCGGATACCCTAAATTGTAAAGAAAATTAATTTAAAAAATATATATATTAACAGTTTATTCAAGATTTATATGTTTTACATATATATATTTCTAATTGTATATCAAAAAAATTACAATACAAACTATTATCATTTATATTATACTATGTAGTACAATATGTATCTATATTATGTAGTACAATATATAGATATATATTGTACTACATAATTACCTCTTCACATGGTCTTAGCTGTACACTCATATGGTCCCACTTTTCCACTACTCCCCTACCTCAAACTTTGTTTTGCAGGATATTTCCACTACTCTTGGCTATACTCGTATGATAATAATAAATGATATAATATATATATATATATATATATATATATATTATATATATAGTACACATAGTATAATAGGATATCAAGTATGATATGTATATCTATCTCTGTGTCCTCTCTTCTTCTTCTTCATTCCTCTAGTCGCAGGTATATATATATATATATATATATATAATATGTGTGTGTATATATATGTGTATATAATATATATAAGTATATCTATCTCTATCTTGCTCTCTATTTTTTTTCTTCATTTATATATATATATATATATATATGTATATATATCTCTTTCTCCTCTTTCTCTCCTCTCTTCTTCATCTTCATATTCTTCTTTAAAAAAAAAAAATCAACTTTTTAGATGGCCGAGATGGCCGATTTTGACCGAAATTTGACCAGGACGAGAAATGTGGGCGATAACAAAGATTTCATTTCAGTAAACCTCCGAATTCTGATATATGGCCGATATCTCGGCAGAGATGGCCGAGATTTACAACACTGTTTTAAATATTATTATACTAGACTCCACCCGCCACGAACTAATGGAAGTAATGTTTTGTAGGTATCTATTTTCACCTCATTTTTTAAAACTTGGTTGGGTCGAATACCAAGTAATGGTGGGTTGATACTGGTGCCACCCGCCATGTTTGTGCTGACAAGGAACTTTTCAATACCTTCAAGGAGGTTACTAATGGTGAAAAGCTCTTTATGGGAAACTCTGCCACTGCTGATGTAAAAGGCGAGGGAAATGTGGTTCTGAAAATGACATCTGGAAAGGAACTCACTTTGCAAAACGTGTTGTATGTTCCTGAAATTCGTAAGAATCTTGTGTCTGGTTGGCAGTTGAACAAGTTTGGTTTTAAAATTGTGTTTGAGTCTGATAAGGTCGTGTTGACCAAAAATGGTTTGTATGTTGGAAAGGGCTATGCCCTCAATGGTATGTTCAAACTCAATGTAATGGTTGTCAACAATGGAATGAATAAGACTGGTACTAGTTCTGCTTACTTGCTTGAGTCTTCTAATGTTTGGCATGGTAGACTTGGTCATGTAAATTTTAATTCCATTCGTCGTTTGATTAAATTAAATTGCATACCATCTTTTCATATTGACTCAAATCACAAATGTGAAACTTGTGTTGAAGCCAAATTAACAAGATCATCTTTCAAATCGGTTGAAAGAAAAACAGAACCACTTGATATGATCCACACTGATGTGTGTGATTTGAAATCGATTCCAACAAGAAATGGATTCAAATACTTCATCACGTTTATTGATGATAACACGAAGTATTGTTATGTTTACTTGTTGAAAAGTAAAGATGAGGCAATTGAAACTTTTATTGCTTACAAAAATGAAGTTGAGAATCAACTTGAAAGGAAAATCAAGGTTGTTCGAAGTGATAGAGGTGGTGAATATGTCTCACCTTTTGCTGAATTTTGTTCACAAAATGGAATTAGACATGAATTCACTGCACCTTA
>JAOEHQ010047693.1:0-10659 GCA_025447715.1 Asclepias incarnata | reverse complement strand
ATTGAGTTTCAGTCTAACGTATTAGATTGTTGGAATTGTCATTGAGGTGACTCGAGAGTGCCGAAACGGACCTAACAAATACTAATATTAATATTGATATCTATTTTAGTCCTTTTGTTTAATTATTTATACGGAGAGCATAGAATAATTTTGTCACATCTTTAAGTTTAATTAGTGTTGCGTGCATATTGTCGATGCTTATAACGTAAATGTCGTCATTTTCTTTTCACCAGTTACAATATAATAAATGAAAACACTATAACCATACTAATAACAATATAGTTGGTATAGAATATAACATACGTTGTACTAGTCGTTTTGGAGATGTGGGTGTTAAAGGGAGGTCGTACACATAGCCTATCATGTGTATGCACTTAGTTTTTGTTGGCTAAGTCTTTACGTGATCTTCCACAGTCTTGTAATTGTAATGTTTATCGTATGATATAAAATTTGTCGAGATAATTGTTCCTCTTTATATTAAAAAAAACCATATGTTGGTAACTTGGTATGTATAAATCCCCTTTTGTATTCTATAGTTTATTGGAACACAATATAAGAAAACATTATGAAAAATAAATAAAATAAGACTGGAGATTTAGAGATGAAGCAAAAGCAGTAGTTGTCACAACAATATTAGTACCATATATCATCAATCGGGGTTGCTAATAACAATTATGGCCATCCGCAATTTCTGATCTTAAAAAGATTATTTTGTGGTCGACCATGTCGATCTCATTCCGATTGATTTCGCTTTAACATTTTCCTACCAAACAAAAAGAAATAGATTTTAGATTGGGTACATACAACACATCGGCACTAGATAGGGTTTTTGTTTTTTGTTTTTTGTTTTTTTTAGGGCGTGCTATGCCTTTGTTTTTTTGGCTGTTGTTTTTTGCAGGTACGTTGTAAGTCGATATGGTATTTAAGCCATATCGTCTGTTGCTTTGATTGATTAATACAAATATTCATCGGGATAAATCAACCCTTTACCCAAAAAAAAAAAAAAAAAAACTACTCAAACTCAAGGCAACTTGATGCTATGATAAACAAAGATACAACCCTTTGTTTTTTTTGGCTGTTTCTTACAAAAAGATAATTTATGACACTGGCGCAAGCGTGGAGCAACAGACCCTTATATTTCTAGAGGTCCAAGATCATATAAGCAAAGAGGTTTTGTTACAGGGCGGGGTCAGGATTTCTGGATAAAGGGTCCAAAGTTCGACTTGTGGTTGAGGAACATAGGCCATATGCTATCCTTGGTGGGGTGGTGCTACTTTCGGTCGAAACGATTTAAATATATATAATTTCAAATTTATATATTTTGCTAGCTAGCATTGTTCCAACTGGTAGCTAGTATCATTTTTGTTTATATTGGACCAACAATTATTACATTACAAATACATACATATACTGTGTAGTAGTGTACTGACTGTATGTATAACAAGTTCCATATATTAAAAATAAAATCAGTTACTAATTTGATAATATATCGATGTATGGCGGAACGCTACAGCGACGATGAAATCAAACCATCATCATCTCCATCATCTTTTATGAAATCGCGATGATTCTTCTTTTTTTTCTTCAGATTCCTATTCAGACAAAAAGAAAAAACATGACGATGATCGAGTTGAACAACTTGTAGTAAATGAGCTGACTTTGGTCATAACATAGTTAGGCTTCCATGATCATCCAAGAGTCTTCCAATTAGTGCATACATTTTAAGAAACTTAAGAATTATATGTAAGACATGCAGTTTAGGCTGCCAAATAATAGCCTTCCCGGTTATGGAGAATTATGTTAGAAACGTTTGGGGAAAATATGGATATCAAAAACTCGTGATGAACTCTAAGTGTTTCTTTATTTTTTTCTTCTTCTTAAATTCTCTACAATGAAAGGGGTCAAGGATGTTTTGAAAAATGGCTCATGGATGATTAGAGGGAAACCTATAATCCTGAATAAATTGTCTCCCTCGATTAACCTAACAACGAAAGTGTCTAAAATTCCTGTTGGGGTTAAGTTGCATGATGTTCCTATGGCTGCATTCACTTGGTATATTGTAATATCCTCATAAGAGTACTGAATTTAAACTTCCTTAGGTAAATATTTCTAACATGGCATAGAAAAATGTTTGGAAATAGTCATAAGAATACTCTAATTAATCATGATACATATGATTAAAATACTTCCTCTTTGAGTAATCTAAAAACACACACACACACAAAACCAAAAAACAAATCCGTTTAAGTTAAAGGTACAACGATATCTATATCTATGCTACTTTTATAATTAAGATGATGTGTGACTTAGTTTTCAAATTTAAGAACTCTTTTTAATTGGAAAGTTTGACCTTTTTTTGAATAATTAAATATAAGTATAAATAAACTAGCATGTACCCGTTTTATGAGACAGAATCAACTAATAAAACAAATGATGGTGGACGTGAGTTGTTTTGTTTCACGATTTGTTTAATTCATTGGGTTAAAGTCATTACTAGGTCATTCAGAACTCGCTGGCCCCAGAACGGGGGACGGCTCCAGAGGCACTGCCATAGGCGCCAACACCGACTGAAGTTGCCCACCCCGCTCTCGATCAAAAAGAGCGTGCGGGACTTCGAAGGGACATTCAAACTTGAATTCGTGAGCAACTACACGAACATTGTGAAAAGGGGAAAGGGCGACTGTCCGTGCACTTTCCGGGATAGAGTTGGCCGGGGAGGCGATACTAGTTATCAGGTCAGAGAGAGGCCTGACCTGTAAGCTGGCCTAGTTCATTCCGAGTTAGAAAAATTTCCTTCCCTCCCTTTTACTTTTCTTAGGGTAAATTCCTCTTAAATGGATTACTAATTCCTTCCATTATAAAATTGAAAATATTAATAGCTGGTGAAATAAATTATTTTAAATTTAAAACAATTAGTGTTTTCAAAATAAAAGGTTGAGATTAAACGTTATTGGATTTTTGAAAAATGGAAAGGATTATTATCGATAAATAAATGATAAATCCCAATTTGAAATGGGCTTGGGCCGAACCAAATTATTTTGTTGTCCATTACTTAACAAAAAGTAAAACCCAGCAACAAAACATTAGGGCTTTGTTTTTATTTTATTTTTATTTTTATTTTATTATATTATATACCAGATCTATAGATACAGAAATTTGCTCTCTCTTTGTTCTTCTTCTTCCACTAGTTAATTCGCCGTTGAATACATACTTTTTCCGATGGCACCACCTCCCGGCCCTTACTCCGGTACCAGTACTCTCGCTCTGGTAACATCAATCAATCTCATCTTTGTTAATTTTATTAATTAATTTATCCATCTACAGGATTTATCTTTTGTTTTATTAGGGTTTATATTTATTATTTTATTTTATTTTATTTTTTATAATAAAAAATAAATAAATAAATAAACCTATATCTGTTGTCAATTATTTATCTGCACACACACACACACACACACACATATATATATATATATATATAGATAGATAGATAGATAGATAGATAGATATAATGCATATTTGTTTATAGTAGATTAGTTGGTATTGTTTTTCAGTGGATGGACTTATGGCCGGGCTCTAATTAAGTTTACTCAGAATAGAAAGCAATTTATATTTTTGACAAATTTATATCTATTTATTTGAATTTTTAGAATTGCTATGCCCTTTCTTATGATTTTAAACTTGAGCCCAGTGAGTTTATTTGTTGTTAATTTTTGGATTTCGGTAAATGTAGGTTGCTCGTGTGTCTGCTGTCTCCGCTGGACTAGTTTACGGAAGTCTGAAGTTGAAATACCTTAAGGTACTGCACTAATCTGACTTGTCTTATACACTTTTATGTTTCCATTATTTTTCGATTTGAGTTGTTTATGTGAATTGGCTTCTTTTATATTTGTACCAGATGAGGTTAGCTCGTTAGTTTAAAGGGTTTTAATGTACCGGGACAATGTTTCATTTGTTTTATGTTCCTAGTTTATCCCTATAATTCAAGGGATTCAGTTTCATTTTCTCTATGTCGATTTTGTGAATGCGGCTCTTGAATGTTAGGTGTTAAGTTATGTTATTTTTGTTGGCTAAAGTTTCAATTAATGGTGGATCTCGTTCCATGTCTTTGAATATAAGGCATATGAAAGCTTTCAACTTTTGATGGTCAAAGATTGAATTTCTTAGAGTTGTTTTTATTTTGTGTTTTTTTTTGTTTCTGTGGTAGACAATAGATTTTGCTGGCCTAGTATAAAGGCATTTTCTCTTCAAAGATAAGTAGTAAAAAGAGTTGGATTTCTTGTAATATTATGCATTGCTCGAGCTTCCTAGAAATGATGTTTACTCATCGTCTTAGAATCAGCCACATGGGAACCAAATGGCCTTTGGCCTAGCGGTATCAAGGTGTGTAGTTGAGATATTACCTAACCAAGAGGACGGCGGTTCAAGTCCCACTTGGGTGTTGGTACAAAGGTGGTGGATATAGCTTTTGCGTGTCTTTTCCGTTCAAAAAGACATCAGAAACATATGAATTTTTTTTGGGGTCTGAACATACTATTACAACTTCTGATTTCCATCTAATGGATACCATTGGACATTGGGTTAATTTGGACTTAGATGACACATTTTTGTGTATTAGAATTTAGAGATGTTTCACACAGATCATGAAGGATGCCCAGTTTCTTTTGTTCAGACAAAAAAGGCGAATGCGGATCAAAACATTTCTTTTTAAGTTATCACATTCACTGTTTATGAGTATATTAGGACTGGTACTGATATGCAAGCTCTCACGTAATGTGTAGTTCGCAATTTTACAATTTTAGCAGCATAGACCAAAAATTCTTTAAGCTCTTTCTCTCTTTGAGCAAGTATTTTCAGAAAGACATTTCTGCCACACTTGGAAATTAATTTAGCTTCATTGTAATTGTCACAACATCTATTGAATTTATTATGTTTAATACTCATGCATAAGTATGTACACTTCTTTTCATCTGTTTTGACATGTTAGAACGCATGATTTGTGGTTCATGTCGTCGTTGTTTGAATTGATTTACTTTATGTTCAGTTTCCAATGGCCATCTGTGTCTGTTTGCTATTTCTCTTATTAATGGTCGATAGGGGAGAGTGAAGGTATGCTTATGTTTAGATGAATTATTATTAGTATAAAATTGATATTTGGACCACTGGTTTGGGCTGTGTATTCATAAGGTTTGCATGGGTATGGATTTTGTTGTATAAAACGTGGGTAGTAGTGGTCTTTTGGAAAGATACAGAGATGGAGTACATATTATTAAGAAAGGCAACACAACAAGCTCTTTTTGTGCATCGTTTGGGTGCACCAAGTAAAAGCAAGATAACAATATTGATGTCTGAAGGGGGATTAATCAGATCAGGGTTGACCTCTAAAGGAAAGATTAGGTTTGAGAATATACTTATTTGTATCATCATAACTACGAAATATGATGAGAATTCCTGTAGTAATCTGATTTTCAACTTCTTATATCTATACATAGATGTAAACAAGCCTGTTGACTTTAACTTTACTTTTTAGAGTCACTATTCAGGGCTCTGTTATACTAAGCCCGTGTTTCTTGCAGCATAGTTGTGGCTGGTTGCAGCATTGTTTTTGTGAGTAATTATTGTGTCATGTATGGTTACAGAAATTATATTCTTTTAATAGTTGTGTAAGTTTTAACTTTTAACCATCTCCAAGGTAGCTTAGTGGTTAACATCCTGAGATCTTTACAAGAGGTCTTAGGTTCGAATCTCGTGGGTACAATCTTGGGGGTGGTCAGGAAAAGGTTTTGGAAACGGCCATGGGATACCCCGGTTAGGTCGTGTACATCTGAGTCAAAAAAACTTGCTCTTCTCGTTAACCTGAAAAGGGAAAACCTTATCCGTTTAATAATAAGTTTTCTAATAAATTGATTAAGGAGATGATGTGCATCAAAAAGCGATTTGGTTGATTTTGGTCTGTTGGCCTATTTGATTTATCCATTTAACCAGTGTTTTAAAGTTTATTTTTTATTTACGTGTTTGAGCTGTTAGAGACTAAAACAACTTGAATGCACCCATTTATATGATTTTGGTCTCTTGACTCGTTAGATGTGCACAGCTTGTGATACTTGATGATTCCTTATTGACTCTTTTTGAATCACATATCTTTACATGTGTACAGCTTCTGATTTATGACTATTTGTTATTGACTCCTTTTGTTGTTTATATTTCCAGGCGAAGGCTAACTCGCAAAGAAAAGCTGCAGCCAAGGCGCACCACTAAAAGGATATGAGTAATGAGGCAGTGATCCATGTTTTGAATAATTCTTGATGATCCAGAGTGAATTAGTGTGGCCACCGGCCATGGTATCTATCTTTTGATTGTAACTGTTTGACTTTCATGACACCATGCTTTTACATGAGTTTTACTCATTTCAACCATGACTAATGGTTATACATTTCCTTAGGTTCACAACATAAAATATGACTCAAAAGTTGAAATCTGCTAGAAATTTATTGTTGGTCACTTACATGTGCATATTTTATCCCTCGTTAGTCGTTAGTCACACATGCGCAGAAAATGGCTTGCATTTAAATTCTCTTGTCTGTAAACTAGCCATGCCTCTGTTCTTGTCAGGGTGTGCTAAGTAAGTCGTTGTAATTGGAATACCATTACCAGACTGGATCAGCCATGAATGGTTCTGCTCTCATTCTTATGAATTTTTATTTTGGTTCTCAGTCTTGCCTGGCTTGGTTCTTGTGTGACCCGATCTTCTGATTTGAAACCAGTTACTTCTATTTTAATGCAATGATGCCCCCTTTTGGTAAGAGTTAGGCTTGAATCTTTAGTTTCAAGCTTCTGGTTCTGGTTTTGTGTTGCTTTGTTCTGGCTCAGTTTGATCGTTGCACTTGCTTATAACTGAGTTATAATTAGCATACCACCCGCACAATGTAGTGGAATTAAAATGGTTTGTGAACTTAAAAGAGAAACGTTACGGTACAAGTTGGCATGAAAAACACAACAATCAGTGCTTAGTTTCGTCCCCTACAATTGTTTATCGTGAGTTGGTTCGCTTTTGTACGCCTGCTTAAGAGACCAGGAGAGTTGTTTGCCGCTACTTATACAATACCAAACACATGTCATTGGAAAGTAGAAACAGTCAAAAAAGCATGGGAAGCCTCTGATCATAGATTTTGGACGGCCTTTGTTTGATAATGTTTTTGGTTTCGGTTTAATGACATGATGACTAACTTTTCTGTATTTGCAATTAGAGTCATGACATTTGGTCATCGAACTTGAACCACAAAAACTCGAAACTGCATTTAAATTTTCACTAAGATAAAACGAAATTCTAAAACAAGGGAGGGAGGAAGACACAGAGAAGGTAAGACCAAGTCCTAAACTCTGCTACAGATTATCAAATGTAGATGTGTACATGTGTTTCTAGTGGGCTGCGTGGATTCGAGTTGCGTGCATACTGCCCGCCTGGATGTCACTGCATTGCGCTCGATGATCTAACCTAACTTTGCCGTTCAAAAAAAAAAAAAGATGTGTACATGTGTTTGATTTGGTTATGCTTTTTCTTTTTCTTTCTTTTTTTTTTTTGAAAAATGACTTTCTATAAAAATTGACCCAAAAAAAGGCGTCGGAAGGGTCAAATGGCCAAAATTTAATAGTTTAGTTGGGAAATATCAACGATTTGAAAATCGCACAATGTTTATTCAAACGCATAAAGTTTTGCTAAAGTGATGGGTTAAGTAGTTTTTCGCAATCATATTGAGCATATTAAGTGATTATTACGAGATTGATAAAAGACCAGAACGTGTTCATGTTGCCAGCTCTAATCAATGTAAGATTGATGGTGGTAGTTCGACATTAATAGCTGAAAGGGCTGGCTGACGGCGCTCAGAAGAGACGGTGGAATTGTTCAATGTGAAACCCAAGACCCAAGGAAGAAAGGTATGGTGCTTGACTATCGGTAGGTTATAGCATTGTAGAGTGAACGAGTGGACAAGGAACACAATGGTAGAGTAACGGACGTTTACAAAGTAAAAACCGAATATTCATACAAACAGAAATCATTTCGATAAGGGAAGTGATATTCGTACCATTTCTTTTGATAAATGTACCACAACTGTGTATTACTGGCTTATACAGTCAGCTATACAACTTGTACATTATGGTACATTCATAAAAATGGTGGTATGAATATCACTTCCCTTTCGATAACGTTGTGGACCACCATTGAAACTAGTAAGCTTCTTTTTTGTTGGGATGATTTCTGAAAAATTATCATGAATATGAAAGGGGTGAAGTCTTTTTGAAGTTGTACTTGTAGTTGTACTACTGTACTACAAAATTGTTATTGGTGAAATTTTATAAAAGTAAAATTCTTATTTTTGCAATAAAAGAAATGACAATTACAAAATGAAAAGTTGAAAACTAATTGGCATTTGTTTGGTTGACAACATTACATTATCTAAATTGAGTAATTAATAAGCATAATTACAAAAGATTTATTATTTGAAATAATAAGCTAGTTTAGATGTGTGACAATCTCATATTTAATTTTTGAATCAATGATGTTAGAACTTGTTTAGATTATGATTTTTGTGTTAAAATATGGTTTTATTTTGGATAATTGATGTTAGAATTTAATATTATTAAACTTATATTGTGTTTAAGTTACAATTCTTGTGTTATTATTTTGATAAATGTTATTTCCTCAAAAACCCGGTCCAACTCCGGTCCGACCTGTAAAATTTTGGTTGAACGGTTCAGTGTCCGATCCGATTTTCAAAACATTGCTTCTACGTCTTCAGGATAAATTATGAGGTATTCTGCATGACCGCATAGCTAGTGGCGGATCTAGGAGTAGAAATCTCATGTGTCCAATTTAGTTGGGACGACGAATTGAACATATAAGACAGGGGTAACAGGTCGGGTCGGGTCAGATCTCCACAAACATTAAATGTATATATAAAAACACCATGGAAGTTGTTGTATTTGAAAAGCAAAGACTTTTCAATTTCATGTTCTGACTTTTGATGTTCTGAATTTTAGGGGACGGGGAGAGTCGGAACCAATGTTTTAGAATTGGACCGGGAAAACCGGGTATTATTTCAATAAATAATAACAACAAATATATATATATATATACAACATAGTTACAAAATAAAACAACAAAGAGGAGTGGTATGCATGTTTATCTATTTAAATTTAATAATCTTTTTTTATTAAAGTAGCAACAACTAGCAAATACATATATTTTATTGGATTTCCCGCCCATGTACTCAGTCAACCCGGGGATCTCCACCCCAGATCCCCCCACACAATCCTTATTCCTGACTTGGTCCATATTGGGAATTTGAGTATATGGAATTAGGGATCCCTGTAAAAATCGGGGTTTAAATTTATTTAAAGAATTTTGACTTAAACAAGTTCTATAAATAATTCAATGTTATGAGTAATCCATAGTTTCTTTAACGTTTTAAAACATTCTTCATTGTTAATATAATGTTTTAAATAATGAGCGATGGACCTCAAAGTAATTAACTCAAAGTAATAATTAGCTTAAAGTAAAAAATATTTAGTTGATGTTTTGAATATTAGGTACTTAAATAATACATATATTTTATTGGATTTTTCGCCCTTGTACCCGGTATATCTGAGGACTTCCTAGTCAAAATGAGTACAGATATCGGATCCGCATCAGATACAAAAGCTTTTATAGTGTATTCAACCCTACCAACCAAGTTAAGTATTCAACCCCAAAAGCTTTCCAACCTTACGGGGAATATTTATAATATTATGTTTTATTTTTTAAAGTTCTGTCGAAAATCCGCAGGTATTTCATACAAGGTTTCGATATATCCTTTTTCTATTTAAGATTCCGTCGAAATCCGTCAGTATTTTATACAAGTTTCTGGAAAATGCCAACTTGGTGTTATAGTCTAAAAAGCAATAACTAGATATTCAAATGAGAAATGACAAGTACACAACTCTTTTTTTTTACCATACATAAAAAGTACAAGCATAATAATATTATATAATACAGAACTATGTGAAGCACATAATCAGTGGCGTAGCCAGGAATTTATGTCTAGAAGACCGAACATGAATTTATGTTTTGTTAACTTTGGACTAAACAAACATAAAAATAATATTAGAAATATAGAATTTTATAGACATTGTGGCCAACCTTCGATTCCATGTGACTCCACCACTGCATACAGTTGTGTATAACCAACGTTCTTGCGGTACATATCATCTCCCATTTCAAATGGTCCAAGGTCTACTCGATATATAAGTAAAAGTGACAAAGGTATGACATGGCATTTGTAGTGTCTCAGGTCTTGGTGTATTTGATTAAGGCATGAGCTCAACCTCACTCAACAAAGATCATAGATTTGGCTGGCCTTTGGCTTGTTAAGTTGAAAACGTCGACCCAAATGTGGTGGTTTCAACTCATTTACTTGTAGATGAGATGATTCGGGCTGGTTTTATTTCTAATGAATCAAATGGGTAAAAATTGAAGGATGTTGATGTAGAAAATCAATTAAATAAAATGAACACAAACAACCAGTTACTGACTACTACACACTTACGGGCAGTGGACCCGTTCGTATGCAATATAGTTAATGGAAGTCCGAGATCGAACACAAGAACTGATTTGAAAGAAAT
>JAOEHQ010047692.1:0-10659 GCA_025447715.1 Asclepias incarnata | reverse complement strand
ATTATATTATAAGTTATAACAAAAACTTAATATGTTTAACCCGCGTATTACGCGGGAAATAATCTAGTATATATATATATATAGGGAAAAGTGAGTGTGTGGTTGTCATGTACCCAAGGGCCAAGGTAGGTATAGAACCCCTCACATACCAATTTTTTTAATATTTGTTGTATAATAAATAAATGACCTGGGCCACATGAATTTTATAGATTAAAAAACTAAGATGTGAGGAGGTTCCATACCTAGCTTGGGTACATGACAACCACACATTCTCATCCCTCGTTATATAAATTTAGGAGCTGGTGTAGTGGTGTTTGGTATGGACTTGATAAGAAATGGATTTAGGGTTTGACAAGTTAAGGATGAGAAAAGGGCTAGTGATATTTATACAACAAATATTGGTAATCCACAACAAGTACAAATAGTTTAATGCATATTGTACAAGTGTGTAAAGCATACTCTTGTTGTGAATGGCTAAATTGTGTTGTGTAAGTATCATCACCCAAAAGTTATATGATTGTTTAAATAACCTTTTTTTTTTTATAATAGTATAGAAAATGAGAATATGTTTTCATTATTTAAGATAACAAAATTTAATTATATAAAAATGAAATACTAGAAAAAGAGAAAGGAGTTGTCGATGCATTTGCAGTCCAACATGGAAGTGGAAGGACGGAGTTTCGGAAATAACTTTTACAAATATCGCTTTTTATAACTCATCTTTAAATACTTTACTCATCAATCTGTATTTCAACAAAAGCTCTATCCCATTGGCGCATTCCATCAAACACTTGGAATGCATTGTCACTACTATTTTCTAATGAGTGGTTTTTTTTATCCGATATATATGTTTTATTGTGTTTAATAATATGTATTTTTATTAATATTTTTATTTGTGTACTATTAAGTTTTAGGATTATTATTTATGTAATATGTATGTTTTATTTGTATTTAATAAATAGTATTTTTATTATTTGTTATTAATTTGGGAGGGAAAAAAAAAGGAAAAAAAAATCAATCATTAGCACTGCCACGTGTCGCGAGTCACCCCACCCTCCTGGGTAGCCCCACTTCCCATTTTTTCGAAGCTACCCAACTTGCTGACGAGGCGTCACATGGCGCGAGTCGCCCCTTAGTTGGGTAGCTCCACTCCTTTCAACCTTAAAGACCTCAACGCTTTCTTACATTCAACTTAAGATGACAATTTTTTTTTTACAAAATGTGAAGATTTAGTTGAAAATGCTGCTTCTCCTTTTATACCTATTTTTTGTTAATCTTTTGGCAAAAATTGGTCACTGTTAGTGATTTCATAAAAGCATCTTCTTATCTGGTTTACTTTATGTATTCAAAGGCAAAAACTTGAACCAATGAGTGAAATTGATAGCTTCTTTCCGTTTCCCAAATGATCAGAGTAGCTCTCATGTTATTCCTGTTACAATACCGTATCCTGTTTCTGTTAACAGCGTAACTTACATCATAGGCCCATGGACGTAGAAGTTGCCACATTACGATAGAGCGTTTACCCGGTATCCTTAGCTTTACAAAGAGCTGATGATGATTGTATCCAATTATGTTTCCACTTTGTTATTATTATTCATTTAGGAATCGAGAAAACTGAGACTGTTAGAAAGATGATACTTAAATTTTCCAGAATTTATCTAGAAGTGTACATAATTTTTTTGACATTTTTGTTTCTTTTCAAACTCTTACTTTTTCCTGACACGTCATAAAATTCCATTCAATCTTTTCCTGCTCAAGCACAAAAGCATTGTTCTTCAACGAGGCTATGATTGGAATAAACGTAACCTACAAAAGAGCCAAAGACATGGTACTAAAACACCACTACTTTGACCCAAAAATTCTACCCAACGAGATTTTAAATATACAAGGAATACCATATCTACTTCACCTTATCATGAAAAAAGATGGGGCCATCTTAGTCAATAAAACCGAAAAAATGCAACAATGACCCCCATCACTCCAGACCCAAAAGTGGCAGCCCTTAGAAAAGACAGCTCCACAAGTTACCAGGTAAAAATTATAACTTAGTTAATATTGTATAAGTAACACACACAGTAAAAGCTTCCAAATTACCATCTACTAAATAAATCGCCATTTAAAAATCGTATCTACAAACAAGATACAACTATAATAACTACACTGCACTTTTACAACACGTACAGAGGGACCAAACAAGAAACCAAAACCATAGCACCTCGCAAGCAAATCACAAAGCTTTTGGACAACGGTTGATCGGAATACCATACATATCTTTTTGTTGCCGCAACGCGTGGGTAATATTACTAGTATCTATCAAATATGCAAATCATAAATTGACAAAAATAATAAAGTATATGTCACCATCCAAATACATCATCAAATTTGAGAAGAACCTCATAGTTAAAAAAAATATAATAATAGTAAAAAAAATATAAAAATAAAGTTTGAGAAAAACCTATAAAACCAAAAGTTTCTCTAAGATAGGCTCATACTATTTAATTTCATTCAGATTAACCCAAATATGATATTAATACTATTTACCAAGCCCATTTTACATATAAAGAGAAGTATCAAAATGTGTGGGGATTGGTGAATATAAGTTAGATTAATTATTGGTAATAAGTTCTACTTGTGTTGTATATCTCTTACTTTCTACTTGTGTTGTATATCTCCTACTTTCTTTCCAAACTACATGTACCTAAACCAATGTTTTAGAAAGCGATTTTAGTATAATTGAATAAACTTGATTGACCAATAACGTCATAATACATAAGACATCATATAAGTTTGGAGGTGCGGAGTGCACGTTTATTTGAATTAACTATGACCTTAGGGGCAAAACCCTAAGTAACGGGATTCCGGGGGAGTACCCCAGTAGTGGCATCCAAGGGGCATTGAGTCAGCTTGGAAATTTAATTTCCAATAAATTACTTTGTTAGAAATTCTGTTAGAATATAAAATGTAGTGTCAAATTGTAATTTTCTAATAGTGGAAGGGGTATTCATAGAATTAGAATTCAATGTACAAATACCCCTTTCAACCCATTTGTAACCAAGCCTCGAAACCTTTTGACCACATTAATCCAATACACTTTTATCCCAAATCCTCTGTTCTTCATACACACACACACATACAAAAGGTTCACAATGATTCACGAATTCTTTATGCTTTACATATCGCTTGGACAACAACCCGTCCTGCTCTATTAGTGAACGCCATCTACACTCCCATGGATCAAATTCCTTTTTATGGGCCTGGGCAAGACCACTGCGGAATGAAAAAGAGCATTAAATGCTCTCTGATCTTACTGATATCTTAACTTGTTTCCCACTTAGTTTGGTCCCTGATAATTGGCTTTGCCTCTATTCCATGAAAGCTTATTATCTCTGTAAACAACATTAGAAAACAACTGGACACTGCCATCCTCAATCTCCCATCAAACCAAAAAATTGTTGGAACCGAATAGCCCCCATAAAAATAAACATCACCTCAAGGAAAATTCTCCTCAACCGTATCCCCACAAAAATCAACCTCTCTTTAAGAGGTGTTCTGATCCAGGACCTGAAATGTTCAGTTTGTCTAGGCCCGGCTGAATCATCTGAGCATATTTTCCTATAGTGCACGCATGCGAAATTGATTTGGGGCCTGTTCATCAAATGGTGGAATTTAAATGACATAACCCACAGCTCCATTTGTGATCTCCTGTTTTCGGGCCGATTCTTTGGGGTTCTCCAAACAGAAGACTTTCTATCTTGATCTTGCAATCCAAAACACCTTCTGGTCTTTTTGGAAGAACCGAAATTCGTCTTGCTTTCAACACAAGAACAAGATACTAGAGGCCATTATTGACGAGATCATCTTGTTTTCTTTTAATTGAATCAAGAATAGAAGTTTTACATGGAAGGTCCTTGCTAGAGTTTATATATACATTAATGCTGTTAAAAAGAAAAAAGGTACATTCATGACTGAGATTTTTGCATGTAAACAGTGGATGAAATAAGACGAATATCGAACCCCATTATTAGACATTTCTAAGTACGTATTGCAACGTTGCAACCCTTTTATTTTGTTACATCCTGAACAAAGAACTTGGATGAAAACATATTTGCTTGTGTGCGGCCTTTGTTCATGTTATAAGAGAAGGATTTGGGTGCCAAATTCATGCCAGTCTTCCTTTGGGAGAAAGCTCTAAAGCATACTTCTTTTTCTGATGAAACAAAAAAGAGAGAATAAAGAAATATATTAGTCACTATATTCACATCCAGTTGGATGACATAGTCATAGTAAATAGCTGTTGAAAATTTTTGTTGTTTTAACTACTTATGGGTGTTGTTATATATATAGGGAGGCATCTATTGAAATAGACAGAGAGATAATCATAAGAAATAAAATTAAGTACATATATTGAAATCCGCATTAACCTTTATAAATGGCACCATTTGCAGTGAAGGGCTGATAATCTGAACTTGTAAAACGCAGATTGTTTAGCATGTATTCTCCTGTAGTTAATTGAAAAGCAGAGAGATCTCCACCAATGATATGATTCCATGATTTGTAATAACCCAGCACATCTTCTTCTTCCATCTTTCCATCGTCATATACGAAACTAACCCCACATTTCGTTGTAGGATTTCTTTCTTCCCCTGTTACAGTGACAACTATTTGATCACCGGCTTCCATTTCATTCATTCCAAACATCCAATGGCTTAATAATGTCAAATACTTTCCACCTACAGAGACTGAACCAATATAATGATGGTATATCCAGGTGTGATTCTTTGTCATATTACTAATTTTGATCAATGGCAATTGAAACAACGGATCAGATAGAAACCGAAACTTCCCATTTGGAGTTAGAACATAGCAGAAATTCAAGCCTCTAAGCTGGTCAGGAGATGAGGGGATGGTAAATGATATTGATGGCCCCTTTTCTACATGAGTAATCCAATTTGGCATCTCTTTTCCCCCATAAATTGTGCTAAATATTCCAAATTCATAGTACATCTGCCAATACAAGCTTAGTCAGCATAAAGCTTATAAATTTCATAATGTACTCAAATATTTAACATTGTGAATCAAAGTTAAAAGACAAGTGAATCAGTTTGCTTCTCAGCATCTCACAAATATTTTCTGTATCTCACAGAATCCTAGGCTTATATGCATGAGCACGTGTGTAGTTAGACGGATACATACATATATACCTGATTACATACATACATATTCATACCAAGACAAGAGAAAACCTGGATTATAGATTCTTCTGATCCTCTAAATAAATGATAAGTTCCCAACCTCCTTTTTTCAATGAACTTCAAATTAGTCCAACCCAAACTACGTAATATAGTTTCATCAACATCTGCCATAGGTTGAATTTTGACCATGCCTTCAATTTTAATCGACGAAGGTGCTAATAAATATAAAGGCATGGATAACGTGAGTGGAGACATTTTAGGATCAAAGACAATTTTCTGTAGCAAATGCTTATAATAGTATGACCAACTAAAAGGCCTGAGATTCAGCTGTCTTAGTGTACTTGGAGGATGCTCAATCGATTTCAGCTTTTGACAATGTTTCAAACTAAGTGTCTCAAGCCTAGTAAGGCTTCTCACAGCACTGGGCAGGGAAACGATTGGATTTCCATCTAATTGTAAATCCTTTAACATGGATAGGCTACTGAAGTCCTTGGGAAATGATCCATTTCCCAATTTACTATTTGCAAGCGACAAACGTACTAACGATCTGGGTAAAGAAATCATAAAGGACTTCAAATCTCTCGATAAAGCCTGCACAATGGACAGATTATTAATATCAATGTTATTGGTATTGATCATTTTTAGCGATTTGATATCACTCACCTCCCTTGGAGATTTATTGAAATTGCAACCAACTAGTACCAGTGATTTAAGCTTCTTTAATGTGCTTATGGAGCTTGGAAGCCTTTTAAGATTGTAACAGTTGGTCAAATCAATTAGGACAAGTTCAATACATAACTCAATTGATTCAGAGATCTCAATCAAACTTGTGCAACTTATGAGGATTAGCCTTTCAAGTGTAGGGAGTTGGGAAAAGCCACTGACACTACAAAGCCGATAACAGAAACTTAGATTAAGAATCTTCAATGATCCAAGCAAACCTTTGTCTTTTGAGAATAATCCAAGTAACTGTTGAAATGGAGATAAGGTCAATAACTAGTGAATTGCATTAACACGGCATGAAAGAATAAATAATTGAAATAGAAGTTTGAAATTTCTTACTTTTAATCTTTTGCTAGGTTGTTGCAAGTTATAACAAGATAAGTCAAAAGATTCGAAATTGCTACAAGACAGGTCAAGAGCAACCAGATACTCCATTGGTAACTCTGATGCCTCAAATTTTGAAGGGAACTGATGCATACACAACCATCTTAATTGTTGAGGAAAATTCTTGTAAGAACCTTTGAGTTGCACATAGTTGAGTTGTAGTAGCATTAGATTATCTATCTTACTGAATGTGTCCGTTTTCAGCACAAGTGATCCATGTAACTTCTCTTTCGCTAGAAATCTCATGTCAAGAGTGAGGCCTTTAATCTTTCCCGTACCCTAATATATAGGGGATGCCAAAGAAGAAAGAAAAGAAAAAGAAACGTTATTCAAGTCTATACAGATCATACAAAAAACTTATTATGTGCATAATTACTGACAAATACATGATCACTTACCTTTTTTTGTTTCAGCACGTTCAATGACTCCTCATGACTCCATAACCGGCTACGCTTCCATGGTTTGTCTGATTCTTGGCGTACCACATCTCTCCCCATATCTTGAAGCAATTGATGCATCATCAACTTGTTCCCTGGTCCAATTGTGAGAAGACATCTGTCAAGGAGATTCCTAATCCCCAGTACTGTGCGAATACCACATGCCTTTAATATTGTTTCAGTATAATCCCTGTCCATTCCAACAAAAAAACAAGCAATGTGCAAAAACAATTCCTTATCATTTTGTGATGGCAATGAGTCAAAGCTCATACGCAAGGCCTTTTCTATGCATGAATCAGTGTTTTTGTTAAAACCTTCAACGCGTTCCTCCCATTCAGCTACATCTTGGTCACGTAGAGACCTGCCCAAAACTGTGAGAGCCAATGGATTGCCTTCACAAAACGTGGCAAGTTTTTTGGAAGCCTGCTTAAAACCTTCCTTGGGAGCAATGCCCTTGAATGCATGAAAGTTTAAAAGCTTCAGCGATGAAGTCTCGTTTAAGCCTTTAACAGAGTAGGTTGAAAGCTTAGGTTGAACAGTTAGGTTGCATTGTTGATAAATGCTCGCTTTCAACGATGCATCTCTGGCTGTTATTATGATTTTGCTTCCTGGGTGAAAGGCTTTCTTTCCAAGTAAGGCATTCAATTGGTCGACGGTGTCCATATCATCAAGAACTATAAAAACCTTTTTACTAGTTACTGCATTCTCAATCTTTATAGTGTATACAGAAACGTCTATAGTTTGAACAGAATTTGTTTCTGAAATGTCATCCAAAAGTTGTTTTTGTAGATCAAGTAGTTTATCGTATTGTTTTCCGCATTTCCTATTAATGTCATCAATAAAGCTGCTTCTCTGGAACATACTATGCTGCAACGTGAAGACATATTTCGCCAGGGTTGTCTTACCAATCCCACCCATACCATAGATAATGAGAATGTCAGCAGAGTGAGTTGATCCATCTTTCAGCCATGAAGTAATCAATCGGACCGGAAATTCCACCCCGATAAGGTCTGAAAAAGTACTCCTTATAGGTAAATCTAACTGATGCAGTATGTCGGTGGTAATTTCTTCAATGAATTCTGTTTCTAGCCTGAAAATTAACTTTAATAAAATACAACTACAACAACACACCAACTTGAAACAAAACAAATAGATTCCTAATTCTACGAAGTGAACGAAGCTAGATGAGCCTATCTTTTACACTATGATGCACCTGACCTCGTAGTCTTAACCATAAGGCCAATAAAGTAAGCACTTCATGCCAAAATTTCAATTATCTAAAATATTATAAACTCTTTGAATGTTATTATCAACGTAGTAGTAACGAAGATATCTTTTTAATAAACGTAATCAATAATTCAATTAATGTTATCAAAAATATTTCTCCTTTCTTCAATAATTTAGACTCTAAATAAGAATGTAAATGAATGGTTTTGCAGAGAACATCATACTTGGCAGTTGGATAAAAATGTATGTTAGTCCCTCATCATAACAATGAAATCAATGCTCAAGTTTTTTAATGGTTAGAGTATGACTTTTACCTATCGAGAAAAGTTTGTTTCACATCTCTATTCTATTTATATACATCCTCAAATTTCTTAACCATATGTTTCGTATTCGTTCTATGCATAGATCATCATATATTATCTTCAAATCTCTAAATTCAACCAAAATACTCTCAAAGATGACCTAGTTAGAAGTCTTGATAACAATTAGACTTTTGCCAACTATAAAATACGTCTTCAATTCGCCTCGTCATATACCTTCTCTTTATCTTAAAAAAACTCTCTCTCTCTACAGAGAGGAGAACTTCCTCTCTAATGGATAGTTTCTCTCCATCTAGATCTGAGATCGAGACAAATCCATCAAGAAATTTTTACAAGGGTGAAAGCCCTAGGCCGGAGTTCCTTTTGGAAGCAGCCTCTCTACATTTGGGTAGGGGTAAGGCTGTCTACATCATACCTCCCTCGAACTCCGGTGCCGGAATCGAGTATAGTTGTTGTTGTTGTTGTTGTTGTATACATAGTTGTATAAGTAAATAACTTTTCATATATTCAATAATCAATCCTATGAATAATAACATCTTGAATCTTTAGTCAATCGAAAATAAAACAAAAAATAAATAAAGGATTTTACCGTCCATTAACATCTTTCCCTTTTAAATTAGCAACTTGTACAAGAGCTTTCTTCCATAGCTCCATCTTCTGAATCCAGTGAAGTTTTTCCTCCGGATTTGAATCTGCTTGCAGCCTTTGTTTATGTTTTTCCATTGCATCTCCAAAACTACTTTTTTGATCCCTGACATGTGTAGGGTCAACGTGATAAAAGACCGGAATAACGACATGTTTTGATTCCTTAAGTTGGTCAAGGATCAACACAAGTTCATCAAGACACCGAGTTGAAAAAGCATAATTCTTCGACAGAACAATAACAGAAGCTTTAGATGCTTTGATTGCACTCTCCAATTCTGGTTTCAGTTTTAGTCCAGTTTCCATATCTTCATCACCCAGATTTAGTGCAGTTTCCATATCTTCATCACCCAAAAAGATGTTGAGATTAGCATGTTCAAGGGCTTTGTAGAGGTGATCTGTGAAATTATAACGAGTGTCTTCGCCTCTGAAACTTAGAAATACATCATAAAGTCTATGATCATGATCATGATCATGAATGGATGAAGATCCTTTAGAAATTTCGCTGAGAACAACCATGATTAATGGATGGCAGGAAGGTAGGAAAAATGGGATGGATCCGAACTTCCGGAAAATACACTTTTCAAGTCAACTACTGCTATCGATAAGGTACTTACCACAAGTTATATAATTGCATAAATCGTCCATGTGGTTTGCACAAATTCGCGGTTTACATCCCTTTAAAGTTTTTTTAGTGGTTTTCATCCTTAATTCATATTTTATTAGCACGTTACATCATTTTCAATAACGCCATCAATTTTCTTCCAATAAATGTCATCATGTGCCATACATTTGAGTGCTTTCTCGTCTTTTCCTTCCTCACAAGGACGTTTTATGTAATTTGGTGTGCAAACCACATAGACATTTTATGCAATTAACTCCTTTATTTATTTATTTATTTATTTATTTTATACCATTTTTATACTTTTTTTTTTAATTAAAAACCAAAAACACCTCCTCCTCCTCCTCGTTGCTTTCTTTTTTCAGATCTAAAAACCAACCACCAATACTTCTTCATCTTTAACCCACCAAATTTTTACAAAATAAACCAAATTAAACCATCACCGAAAATATAATAAGTGTATATCTCTATTCCCTTATAAAGCAAATGGGGTGTTAAAATATTCAACTTTTCAACCTTTGAATTACCCTAATTGCCCTTCAACCTTAATCTCTTTCTCAACCCATACACTGAATCTACCCAAACTACCCCCAATATTTTCCAACCTTAAACTCTATCTTCTTCACAGACAACACATCCACACACGACAGGAAGGATGCCTATCCCCAACCCCTCAGCCACCATGACCACTCCACCATTACCACTCACCGGCGCCACACTCAACGGCTTCGCCATCACCACCATCATCCGTCGATCTAATTCTTCCGGCATCAGTGGCCGCCGCCGCTGCCATCTACGTCGATCTACTTACTTCGATTTGGGTACAGGTATCATATCATTTTTTATATATAGATCTGATACGATTTTGTATAGATCTGAGTTTTAGATAATCACCATTTTTATATATTTTTATAGATTTGGGTTTTATATATTTTTATAGATCTGGGTTTTATATATTTTATACACCATCCTCATTATTTGGATGATAACATCCTAAAAACATGTTCTTCTATGGACTCATTGAGATTGCTATGCGGCTATGTCTATGCTATACTCTTTAATTTCGAATAAGCAATCAAAGGTTTTTATAATTTTTTGAAATCAAAGGTTTC
>JAOEHQ010047691.1:0-10660 GCA_025447715.1 Asclepias incarnata | reverse complement strand
GATTAAGCGAGGGTGTTGTTATTTCCACCATATAAGACAAACGACTGTACCGCAAATAATGCATACCGTACAAGTATTTTATGCACAAAAGTGATGGAAATAGACAATAGGATGGTGAAAATAGGAAGACACTTAAGCGACTCGTGTCTTTTTAAATTTATATTTAATAATCTTATTTTTTTTTAGATAACATAGATAGCTAAAATTTTTAGATAGCATAAATAATCTTTTTTTTTTAGAATATGTTTGTTTTTGAACTTAATCGATAAAGAATTACTTTAACATAAAAAGTCAAAAAGTATTGTTTTATCAATTAAGTCGTTACTTTTTAATATGTTTTTTTTTATTTAACACGCTAGTTAAACAAACAACAATATTACTTAATTAATATTAATATAGACAATATTTATCTAGACATACACTACTTAATTAATATAGACAATATTTATCTAGACATAAATTTTATACAAAAAGTATTTAATGAGGAAATAAAACACACAAAAAAAACAAGGACTTAGTTAAGTCAAATTTAGAGCCACCAATTAGATACGCGTTAGCTCGTGTCCTACTTAAAACATTTTTGATTTAATAAATACGAAGTAGTATTTTAACAACATTGTTTGTCAACTATCATCAACCATCAATATTCAAACCCAAGTGACTATACATATCCTTACTCTTTAGATAAAAGCATGTCTCACTTTTTTTCCTCCCTCAAATGATGATTTAAAGTGTTTAAAATATCTCTCTTATTTATTCATTAATTTAAACATCTCCACCCAATATACCTATAATATTCTTAATGAGATAATTTACAATATAGATCCATTAACCCTAAAAATAACTACACTACCCCCTTTTACATCAATTACTTTTACATTCACCACCGTCGCAACCACCGCTGTCGCCGCCAGCCCGCCACCCACCGCCGCCACCGCCACCCGCCGCCGTCGCCACATTGCGCGGACAAGTGTCAAGTACTACGTATTTTGTTATTTGTTTCGCAAGAACTACGTATCTATCAATATATTATAACAGAATTAAAACATATTTTGATTGATAAGTGACGTTTTATTTAAACGACACATGTTCTTTAAATTATATTTAAAGATCTCACTTTTTAGATAGTATAAATAATAAAAACCTTTAATTAATTAAACTATAGATACTTAATATAATTAAAATTTAAATATTAAAAATTGTATTATATTCATTGTTACCATAACTATCTATTTCTATCGTCATTCCCATTTTCGATGATAATTTATAATATTTACAATATATTGTTATTTATTTATAATATATAAAATTAAAACTTATTTATTCTAATCCATATATGTTAAATAAATTAATAAATAATAACAATATATTTTGTTTCTAACTTATAATTACTTATTATTTAGTTATTTATCCATTACTAACCTAAATAAACGTGATTGAAAATTTTCAAACGACACAAACCATCTTTCATCATCATTACTTAAGATTAGGTGATACCATTACCAATATCAAAAGTAATATTAGATCTTGAGCAATACTTTTACGATAAACGTTTCTCACTATTACGTTATCATTAGAGAAACCAAATGTATGTGATAGACCATGTTCAAATTTTACTTTTTTTACAAAATCAATCATACAATATATATATATAATCAATCTGTACATCGTACGGGTATTAAGACTAGTATACGAATAAAAAGTTTTTGTTTTCTTTTTTTTTTTTAATCAAAAGACTATTCAAATTTTTCTCAGATTTTCGAAAGAATTTGCAATAAAATTTCACTCTTTAAACTAAGGATTTCGAAGAAAATTAATGAAAAGGTTACGAATCAAAATCGATGACTCCAACTCTTACAATATTCCTTAATTAATTAAATTAAATTAAAAAACGAACATTTGTTAAAGAAAAAGTTTTTTTTATCCTTATATATATATATATATATATATACATATACATACTAAAATAATCTAATAGCTTATTAACCAATCATAAGACTTGATTTTATCAAATTAAAATTTACTTATGTCATAATTTATAATTAAAATAAATATTATGGACCCATATAAAAATTATTATACAAATATATATATATATTATTTATTTACAAGTTAAAGACAATGATTAAATAAAAAAAATTTAAAAATTTGGTATAATAAAATTGATTTATATATACACGTTAGTGTATAAGTTAAGATTTAAAACATTATTAAAACATCATATATTTTTAAAACATAAAAACATATATTATATTAGTTAGATAAGTTTTCAAATGTTTGACTCATTTTCTAAAATTCAAATATCCATCTGCTCACAAATATTTACAGTTTGATTGGCATTCGATTTACAAACAATTTCGATTTTCCAAAGTGCAAACAAGATCAATTTTATTAATTCTTTACAAAAAAAACTAAATAATGTTCAATATTAGATTTTTTTACTTTGATTTTACTTAAATAATTTTTACTTGAATTTATCAGTTTGTTTTTTCATATATTTTTAAATTTGAATTTATAAGATTTTTTTTGTTTTTTCATATATTTTTAAATTTGAATTTATAAGATTTTTTTTATTACATATATTTAATAATTTATTTTATTTTAAAAATATAATAAAATTTTCACGTATCTGACACTGGTTTAAATTTATTATATATGTTACATAAACGAGTTATTGCTTCTTTCATATTTACAAAATTCTGACTGAAAATTAAACCAAAAAATAAAGAAATGAGTTTTCTTTTTTTAACATGACTCAAAAATCAAAAGGTAAAAAAAAAACCACCTATCTTCATTTTCGAAAGACAAATTCTTCACCAGATAGTCTATCGACCCGTCGGATCCATCTACTACTACTACCATTACTCTTCTTCACATTACCCGAACCTGACCCGGTTTCACCCGCCGCCACATGCGCAATATGCAGCCCCTTTCCCACCGGCAAAAATACCGACCTCACAAGCCGCCGCGACCCACCATCAAAAAGGCTGCGCAACCGAAAATCCCCCGCCGTCTTCAGACTAGCATTCTTGCATATCAAAACAGCCCCACGTTGTCCAAATTTCGCCGCCTTTATTATCCGACCAAAATTATTCTTTTTTGAATCGACCACCAAGAAATCTATAGACATCCCTTTAACAACTTCCTCAGGAGCCCCAACGATTACTTCCGGCGACATTCCGGCTTTTTCCATGGCGGCTGTGTATTCTGTTTTAGAATCTTGGTCGGGGACTATGCATACGTGTCTACCGCACGTGTGAGTGCTTGCTACTGACAATCCAATGCTTGTGGTTGTTACACCGCCACAGGTCCATGTTTCCACTATCAGCTTTGCGTTCCATCCGGCTGCCATCGCCGATATTAGCTCCGCCACGCTTGATCCTTCGTATAGCTCACACTATTTATTTATTTAACACAAATTAAATCTTTAAAAACATAATATATATATATATAAACGATAAGATGAACACACACACACAGATATATATATATATATATATATATATGATGATATATAGGAGTGGAGTATATATAGATATGGATATAGTCATATAGATACAAAGATGATGATGCTTACGGATTTAACGGTATCCATGAAAGCTTTTGCTGCAATTTCCGGTGACCAAACAAGCTTCATATTTTCTTTCTTCCGATCAACTTTTCTTCTTTTTGCGGTTTATCTATATTTGGTTTTTTTTTTTTTTTGGTTGTGTGTGGGTCTCTTTTGTTTGTCATATGGAAAATTGTTGCTTTGTTGGGCTATTTATATTACATTTAGTGATGAAAGAGAAATATTTTTATTTATATTTATTAAAAATATCTTTCAACAAACTTCTTCTAATAAAGTTTCTTTTTGACATGATATTTTTTCAGACAAGAATTCTCTTAAATTTCCGAACTTCACTAGTCAAAGTTATTTACAATTTAAATCTTTATCCTATTTTGTTTAAAAGTAACTTTTATTTACACGATACCCTCAAAAATGACAGGTGGAAAGAATACAATAATTACAAAAATTTAAAATTACATCAATCTTCTCACATAATAATATTTTTTCTATCTCTATACTTATACCACAAATAGCCCAAAGACATAATACTTTGCACGATCGATTCCTTATTCACTTTGGCGTTAGAGAACTTCTTCTCATTCCTCGCTTTCCAAATAATCCAACATGTCACCATAATGATTTCTTTAAACACTTTTTGCTCCCTTTTCTCCAGCCCCACGTGTTCGTGGATGTTTACCAGATCCTTGACATCAAATATGAACAGCCTTTTAACTTTTGTCCATTTACCTATTTCGACCCAGATTTTCATCGCCAAAACACAATTGCATAGCAGATGATCAATTGTCTCCACACTGCCATGACAAAACACGCAACTCAAGTACCCGAAATCACACTTTCGAACTCGAAGAGCCTCCATAGTCGGAACTCTATCCATCACAGCACGGCAAACAAAAATATTGCACTTCTTCGGTATCCATTTGGACCATTTGAAATTAGGACAATTATTCGTCCCCCGGCTCCTGACAATGCAATCCTTAATATCTCTGACCGACAGTTTGTTTATATCCCCTCCCATCCATGTCCAAGAATCCTCTTTGTTGACCAATTGCACATTCCTAACCAATCCCTGCATATCCAACCACTCCGCATTTTCCTCACTCTCGAAATAATACCGTCTCTACTTCCATTCACCGCCAATCCCATCGTCCCTATCCTTGATCCTGTAACTCACCATACATTTTTTCTCCAATTCCAATTTGAATAATAAGGGAAACCTGTCTTTGAAAGCTTCATCAGATGCCCACACATCCAACCAGAACCTTACCTCGTTGCCATTACCCACCACGCCCTTGAAGGCCTTCCCCACCCCTTTACCCATGTCGTTCACAGATTCAACACTCTTAATAATAGAAAGCCAAACCCCAGAGAAAGTTTTATTACATGGAAGCATAGCCCGACCATTCTTAGACTCATGAATAGCCTTGATAACTTTACTCCATAAACTGTTTGGTTCTGTTCTGTATCTCCACAGCCATTTAGATAGAAGTGCCATATTCGTTTCCTTGAGTCTGCTCAGCCCGAGACCTCCCAAACTGACAAGAAGGGTAACCTTCTCCCATGCCACCCAATGAATTTTTCTAACCTCCCCCGAACCCCCCCCCCCCCCCCCCAAAAGAAAGCGCTTGATAATACCTTCTAAACCATCGATAACTTTAACTGGCGCCTTGAATAGAGAAAGATAATATGTCGGAAGGCTTTCCAACACGACCTTAATAAGGGTGACCCTCCCTCCAATCGATAAGCTCTGACCCTTCCATCTCGAAAGCCTCTTTTCAAAATTATCGAAAATAAAGTTCCAATTAGCTATCCAATTCATGTTAGCCCCCACCCAAAATCCCAGGTGAATAAACGAAAATTTACTCGGTTTGCACCTTATCAGATCAGCCATACTAGACACCTCCCCAGCTTCCACCCCGATCCCATATAAATTTGACTTATGCATATTAATTTTAAGACCAAAAACAATATAAAAACATCTGAGAACCCGAGCAACAATCTTAACATTCTCTGTCGACCAATCACCCAGGAACACGCAATCATCCGCATAGAGGAGATGCGAGATGATACAACAATTATTATTAAAGTTAATACCCTTCAAAATACCTGAAGAACAAGCATTATTAACCATCACCGTGAGAGCCTCCATCACGAGCAGAAAAAGAAAAGGCGACATTGGATCGCCTTGTCTCATCCCTTTGCAGCACTGGAATTCGTGAGTTGGGGAGCCGTTCACAAGAACCGAAGACCTCGCAGATGATAATAACCCCATTATCCAAACCCGCCACCTGTCCTGGAACCCTATCCATCCCATAACCGAGTCCAAAAAACTCCAGTTAACATTGTCATAGGCTTTGGAGAAATCCACTTTGAATAAAAAAGCCTTTTCCTTCCTTTTTTTCACCCACGTGATAACTTCATTCAACACCAGAACCCCATCCAGAATGTATCTATCGCTTAGAAAAGCCGTTTGATTGCAAGAGATGATCGAGCCCACCACTAGTTTTAGAAGATTGGCTAAAGCTTTGGAAATCACTTTATTAATTACCCTTACCGGGTTTATCAGCCTATAATCATTCAAATTCTCCGGGTCACTCACTTTAGGAACTAAAGCGAGGAAGGAGGAACTACATCCCACATTGATCTTGCCAGAACTGTAGAATTCCCCGAAGATACCCACAAAGTCTTTCTTGATCGTTTCCCAGTACCTTTTAATGAACTTAAAACTAAAACCATCAGGACCCGGTGCACGTTCATCGCCACATTGAAACACCGCCATCTTTATTTCCTCCAAATAGAACTTACCAACCAACCTACTAGCCTCCGAATCAGAAAGCTTTAACCCCGACCAATCCACGAGCTTTGGTCTCTCTTTCAAGTCTTCAGTAAATTTATTCTTAAAAAACTCCCTAACATGTTTTTTTTACCAACTTTGGCTTCTCTACCCAAACATCATTTACCATAAACCCTTGAATCGCGTTACTGGATTTCCTATCATTGATCATTCCATGGAAAAACTTCGAATGCTCGTCCCCTTCCATGGCCCATTTGATTCTTGACCTTTGTTTAAGGTCCCTTCTTTTGCAATCATCAATCTCAGTAATTCTTTTAATGCATTCCAATCTAGTCCAAACCTCTTCTTCATCAAGTTCCATGTCTTCCAAAACTCTGTCCAACTCTTCAAGTTCACTTTGACATTTGTCCCTCTCCTCCCCTTCCGATTCTCTCATATGACCCCTCCACTTGACAATACATTCACGCAAGTGTTTAAATTTTTTTGTAAGCGTGACATCTGTCAGACCCCGAAAAACAAAGGAATCCAACGCCTTAGTGACTACCTCATCGAAATCCTCCCTGACCAGCCATGAATTTAGAAACCTAAACGGATTCGGACCATAATTAACTTCTTTTATCGACACAAGAATCGGGTTGTGATCCGAAAGGAACCTGGGGAGAACCCGGACACAAGCTAATGGCCACTTATCCATGAAATTTTTTCTCACCAGTAGTCTATCTATCTTGCTAAGTTTAGCTCCTAATTCTTTAGTAATTGCAAAAGTATATCTATTTCCTTTCATTTCATACTCGTGAAGGCCAGTCTCGTATATGAATTGATTGAACATTCTGGCACATCCCGCATTGAACTTAGACCCTTTTCTATCTTCCGGGAACCTAACCGAATTGAAGTCCCAATCACTATCCATGAACCATTATCGCCACTTTTCATATCGCATATTTTATCCCACAATTTTTTTTCCTCAGGGAGCCGTTGTGGTGCATACACATTAACTACATTAACCAGTTCCTGTTGCCCCTTTATGTATCCCTTGATCAAAAGAAAGTGACTCTCTTTAATGCAATCGACCTTCCTAAACACCCCTGAATCCCAAACACATAACAGATCCCCCGATCTTCCATCAGGCTCTACACACACCCATTCCATTTTCAAACCTCTCCAAAAGCTTCTAACTAGCGGTTCAGAGATGCTCGAACATTGAACTTCCCGAATCGCCAAAAATGACACCTTTTCCATATACCTAATCCCTTTAATCCGTTTAGCCTTCTCAACCCCTCCCATTCCCCTGATATTAATAGATAAGGTATTCATTTGAAACCAACGTACATACCTTCGTTGACCATGATAGACTTGATGATATCTGTAGCCTCCCCCAATTCTACTCCAATGTGTCTCCCCACTTTAATGGTTTCTTGTATCTCATCCCATTCCATATCTTGGTTCTTGTTTTCTACTTCCAATTCTTGATCATCGACCTCCTTACCAAAGGTATCCCCTTCTTTGTATTTTTTTTCCATCAGTTGTAAATTCCCCTTCTTTGTTTTTCTCACCCTCAGACAAACTTTTGATTTGGGACTGTGATTTAGGTCAACCCCTGATATGTGTTTGTCGTTCAACCCTTCTTTAACTATCTTCTCTTTTTCCTTTTCATTTTTCTCCCTGGTCTGCTTATAAACTATGTCATCTGCTTATAAATTATTATTCATGAGAGAAGAATTATGTTTCCCATGCATGCATCCTTCCCCACGAGATACCTTTGAGCCAACATGTGTCCCTTCGTTCCCCTCGGGGTTGTTCGTCATCATCTCACCGTCTCCCACTTCTTGGGTGGAATTAACTACGTTTTCTGACAAAGCAGATGGGCTACTAGCCAGAAAAGTAGATGGGACCCAATCCCCTAGGACTTCCGTAATCCAAATCTTAAAACTTCTGTCCTTTCATCCAAAGCCTTTCCCTTGCCTACCAGAATGCCCACTCTACCCACCGACTTATCACTATCATCATCAGCGAATTCCGACGACTGAACAACTTTCCCATACCTTTCACCAATCAAGTTGAAGATTTCCTTCTTTGCCAAGTGTAAAGGAACCCCAACTATTTTGACCCATGCTATCCTTTCAAAAGCGAGACACTGGCCACTCCAAACCTCCAGTCTTGAGAACCATCCATGCCAAGCTTCTTTGTTGTAGATAAATATCTCTGCCTCTGACTCACTCCCAAAGGAAATTAGGCAATTTAGACCTCCCAGGTAGCTCAGTCTAAACCCTTGAATCCCTGCCTGCCCCATCGAGTCCTTCAAGTTAATCACAATGACCTTCTCTTTATCTGCTCAATCTTTTACCCCCACCACTATGTCCTTAAACGATAGCCCATTCGACAGGCTCCCCACTCCAACAATGATTGTTTGAGGGATTGCCCATAAACTTTGTTTCTCTTTCAGGTTCATTCCTTCTCACATTTTCATTTTCCCCGGCATACCTAGCCACATTAATATGCAGCGAAAAACTCCCCATCTTAACCTTAGAAAGGCTTCTTTCCATCTCTTTGAAGTTTTTCACCCCTTTGAAGCTAGCAAAACCGAACCTATCCCTGTGTTTGTTCCGTTTTCTGGCGATTTACACCCCCCAAACTCTCCAAAAGTCTTCAACACCGAAGCCAACTCCCATGGTCTACAACCATCCGGGATGTTAGACACGTAAAACTTCGTCATCATGCTTCCTCCCCGTCCATTGCCTTTTAGTCTCCTTTTGCCGCCTGCGATCTCCCATTCTTGTTCTCTCTCTTTGTGGAACCTCCATGTTTTCTCTCTCATGGTGGTGTTTACTAAGCGATCTTTATCCTATTTATTTTGGGTTTTCTAACTAATGTCTTATAAATATTTAAGTATTAATTGATGTTAATTCTTTTTATAACTTAAATTTATAATCAATAAATATTAAATAAACCAAAACTTTTTACTTTAACATGATATTTTTTTTTATGTATAAAAGACTGCACAATATATGGATACTTAATTTCGTGAAACATTATATTTCCGTTGTAGTTATGGCACAGTGCCTTTAAAATCCTCGAGATGATCATGTGCATTCTATTTATAAATAAGGTTACCAAGATTTGATTATGAATATTGATTTTCATTTTGAAAAGATATTTTAGGTAAGTTGTGAAAATATTTTAGTTAATGAATGAAAGAAAAATATGTTTTGATGTTTATTAAAAAAAAAAAAAGAATCATTATTAATTATTTGAAAAATAATAGGTTATTATTAGTTTTGGAAATATTTTCTAGTTGAATTTTTTTTTCTTTCTTTTATCTAGTTAAAGTTTGAAGGGAAAAAGGTTAATTGATTAAATTAGTTAAAATGAAATGATTAAATTTATTTAATAGAAAAGAATCATATTGATCTATTAGAAATCCAATTTTCAATTTGTCTTTCTTATAATTATATTAAGATTAAATTATGGAGTATAATTAGTTAGACAGTTTCTAAATATTAAACTCTTTTTGTAAGCTTGAGCTACTTTAAATTAGGGATGACATCTACGGGTAATGGGAGTGGATACCTCATACCCATTACCATAGTCACGGGTTTTTCTTGATCCGTTAATTCTCAGGTATCCATGAATGGGTTAAATGTTTTGTCCATGCTCATCATCCGCGGATATCCAAGCTCACTAGTAGATCCACGAAATGTCATATATTAAACTAGAGTATACCCGTGCGATGCACGGGTTGACATAATTCTCGAATAATAACTCAGGTGACAATCAAAATATAACAATATTTTTACATATTATCTACGTGGTATGAGAGCATTCATGATAATTAAAAACTTGCATTATAAATATACCTTTTATTTTTATTCATATAAAATGTTTACTTGTGATCACAAAACTTTTCTAATCCATCTATTAGAAGATATTTTATGACCTATACACTAATTTGTTTGTTATTATTATTATTACTATTATTATTATTATTATTATTATTATTGCCAAAATCAATATAAAAAATAACAATGTTAAACTATGGGTTTAGGATTTCGGAATGTAATGAACTATACACGAGTGTTTATATTGTGTAATAAACTACTCGGGTGTTCATTGTATGTAATAAACTTTCAAATCCCAGTTATTGGATGGTAACTAGGTATATGTGGCAACCATATAGCTGTCACGTCCAAAGCCACGTTGTCAGTTTGCAAGTTTTGGATTGGTCGGGTACATCCAATAACCGGGATTTGAAAGTTCATTACATACAATGAACACCCGAGTCGTTCATTGCACAACATAAA
>JAOEHQ010047690.1:0-10660 GCA_025447715.1 Asclepias incarnata | reverse complement strand
CAAGGTTGTGTCCTCAAGATACATTATTCAAAAGTCAAACATTTTATGCAAGAATATGATTTGACTTTCCTTTTTTGCTCATTAGATCATTAGCTATACCATCAAGTAATTCTTCTTTTGCTTGGTCATTCTCAGTCAGTGCATCTGGAAACGGTACTGTTTCACCCTTTAATTTTACGAGTCCGGTTTCTTTGAAAGCTGGGAAGAATGAAATTGCTATTTTGAGCATGACTGTCGGCCTTCAAGTAAGTAGCTCTTTTTTTTACTTTTTTTTTGTTGGTCTTATCTATATGATTCGAAAAGAATTATAAATGTCATCGTGTGCACCGTTTAATAGAACGCAGGATCATTTTATGAATGGGTTGGAGCTGGATTAACCAGTGTGAAGTTCAAAGGTTTTAAGGATGGAAGTGTGGACCTATCAAACACCACATGGACCTACAAGGTACACTTCTTTATGCTAACATTTGCCTTTTGAGGGTCAAGTTTATTAGTTTTGAACCTCAAATTTAACAAGTATTCTATTCTATGTAATAAAAATAGGTAACAATAAAAAAAAGAGTAGCAAATTTCAATTTGATTATGAACTTTTAAGAGATAAAAGAACATTAATAATCTATGTCAAGATTGAATATTGGAAGTTCTCTTTCTCCCTATATTAAAAGTTTCTTTTTCTATCTGGATTTTGCAGATTGGGTTAGAAGGCGAGCATCTTAGCCTGTATGACGCTAATGCTTCAAATAATGTAAAATGGATGTCAGTTTCCGAGCCACCTAAGAATCAGCCATTGACATGGTACAAGGTATGCAACTCAAGGGGACTGCATGAAAAATGCATGAGATTCCATTCGTTTGCCACTTCTGACTGCTTTTTAGGGCCCTTTCTGTTTACAAAATATAGTGTATCGCAAAATCTTGTATCAAAAATTGGATGACAAATTATTGAATCTTGTAGGCTATTGTGGATGCTCCATCAGGAAATGAGCCTGTTGCTCTTGACATGGTTCACATGGGAAAAGGCTTGGCATGGCTAAATGGGGAGCAAATTGGAAGGTATTGGCCCAGAAAGGCTCCAACTGACAAGTGTGTTAAAGCATGCGACTATAGAGGCAAATTTAACCCTGATAAATGCAATACAGGATGCGGAGAACCAACACAAAGATGGTAAAACTCTCCCCTTTGTCCTTTAAATACATCAAGAACACTGCTAATTTTACGCAATTATTGAACAAAAGAGTAGACCTTTCATCCGAGAAGCAGATTTACATGTTTAAACTTCACAACTGTTTATTGTCCTGATGAGTTTTGACTTTTGAAAGTTGGCCTCAATGGGCAAAGTTTGTTCATTTCACCTCAATCTTACATGTGTATGTTGTTTAGAAATAATCACAATGTTGTCCCTCAAATCTTTTTTCATTTTGTGCTTTTAATGACATGTTCATCCTAGGTACCATGTTCCAAGATCTTGGTTCAAGCCATCGGGTAACGTTCTGGTGATGTTTGAAGAGAAAGGTGGAGACCCGACTCAAATTAGGTTCTTAAGACGGAAATTATCTGCTCTTTGTGCTCATGTTTCCGAAGATCACCCCTCATTTGTTACCAACGACTTGCACAAAAACAAAGCAAGTTTGGAGCTAAAATGCCCAATGAACGCACACATTTCCGCTTTCAAGTTTGCTAGTTATGGAACTCCAACCGGAACTTGCCAGTCATATGCCATAGGAGATTGCCATGATCCTGACTCCAGATCTCTTGTTGAAAAGGTAATCACTTTCTCGTTCTATATAGTTCTACATTTCGGTTAGTAATGTATTTTGGTTTTAGGACAATACCTTTAACCATTTGGGATTTTGGGGCCCCAAATGCTAACAGTGCCGATGCCAGTTAGTATCAAGTTGGAACCATAACCATATATAGGCCAAGAACTTAAAGGGTTTTGCAAGCATGAGTCCTTCTGAGAATGTGTTTTTTTACGATCTTACATGTTCTCATTTATTCTGTTGTTCATGCAGCTATGCTTGAATAAGAGCGAGTGCATAGTGGAATTAACTGAAAAGAATTTCAAGACAGAACTTTGTCCTGGGATGATGAAGAAACTTGCTGTAGAAGCAACCTGTAGCTGAATCTCACCATTTTGATATCGAATTGATACCTACGAGTCATTTTACATAGGATTTGGGCTGCAACAGGTTTTCCAGAGACTTTCTAGCTATTCTGTAACTCTACAAGAAGAATATCCAGGTCCCACATTAAGGGTTTTTTTATCTTTGTTTTGTGGGTTGTCATAACTTCCCGTATTTCGTGGGTCGTGAATGACACGTATTTGTAAGCCCTAAGGGGAACAAATACATATGTCAGTTGGGTGTCGGAAATAGTGTTTCAACGCTAAGATAATAACGATTATGCTGTATTCAAACTTTATAAATATAGTTGAACAGCAACATATAAAACTTTATAAATGTAGTTATTTAACTTTCAAGCTCTTCTACAAAAGGGCCATTTCTGCTTTCATTTTATTAGATGTCTGATATTGCAATTGTAACGATAAAGTCCACTTTTGACTTTAGAGATCCAAGTCAAGTGTTTGTTAATTTCAAAAGTGGAAAAAATGTTATATATGAATAGGGAAATAATGATTAGTTGATAACTAAACAGAGAATGTTAAGCATTCTGAGGGTGGAGATTGTTAACTTGTTAGGAGCTGTGTATCTTGGAAAATAGAAGTCGACTTTTTTCTTGGGACACTTTCTCCAACATTTCATGCGTTTTGAATGTTATAAGCAACTGCGGTCATCTCTATGTTTGTCGTGTGAGGAACATAACTCACCAAATGTTCATTGTTGGTCGATTCCAAAGGGTTGCACGATTTTCACCACATTTTTTGTGAACTTCCTTGATTCTTTCTACCGATTTGCAGATACCACTGCAGCTCCAATCAAACGATGCAATGCATATGTTGCCTGTTTCAGCTTTCCACTCGCACTCTACAAAAAATTGAAACTTTTGAAGTGAAGCTTTGATTTCGACACATAAAAGTCAAATGTTAACTCTATTCTAATAAAAACTTTAAAATGCATACCAGGAGGGGTCCCACAACACATGTTTCGATCGTCAATGTGCTCGACGTCAAGACCAATGAACCAAGCACCAAGTGATACATCTTCATTTGCATACTTATGTAGTATTGCCCTGCATCACTTGGATTGGTTTGTCACTGATTTTTCTATTTTTATATATTAATATCTTTAAAAGGTAACGAAGAGTCTCAGCAAAGCAACACTACTGTATGGTTTTCTTGCAATTAGCGTGGAGCCGTGGAAGAACAAGATTTAAAAAACTGTCGATCGAATTTGAAAGCAAATAGTTTTGGAAGTCTTACTGATTATTGGAGATGTATGCAGCAAGATCTTTAGAAATAGCATAAATCTGTCCGGTTGCATGCCAAAAATATTTGTTTCCTTCTTCTCCAAATTTCCAATATTCGGGTTCATGGTACTTGACGTTCCTACAGAACACAGAAACGTCACATTCGTTAAAATTTCAACAAATTTGTTTTAATCACTTATATGCATACCGAAATGATGACTTTATTTTGGTTCAGCACCTTATTAGAGGTAAGTTTAGAGTTTAGATGGTTGACTAATATATAAGATTGTATCATGTTGTAAATTTTGCAAGGAGTGAAGTTTTGGATTTACTTTTGAGAAAGAACAGGACCAGATTTCATGCATCCTATGTAGACTCTGGGCCTTGTTTGATGCCTGTCAAGAGTTGAAGCTAACATGCCTGCAAAATTACAATAATAGGCAAATAAGATATATTAGCTTAAAAGAAATTTAACAAAGAACACTAAAGTTAATATGAGAAATCCCAGATGAAAACTTGCGACTTTTATGACTCGCGGAGAGTATATACCCAAATTGACATGAACATCATCATCCACTTTGACATAGAATTGTGCATCCCAGTTGGTGTATGCAGTAGCAAAGAATGTTCTTGTTTTGGCAGTTAACTCATGATACCCTTCAACATGTTTCTGCAGAGATAATATCATCAGATAATTTCAAGTTTGAGCTGAAGTGATATCAAAATCAGGTGAACAAGGATCTTACGAGCCTCAGAAAGTCCTTATGTTGTGATTCCTCAGAGTCAATGGCTCGATCTAAAATGCTTTTAGATGTCACACTACATAAAATTGGAAGACCAGTGAAGATCATGAGGGGTAGACGTGTGTCGTGAAAGTGTTGCATACTTCATCATGACGTACATATCACAAGTAGCATTTGCACTAAAAAGAAATAAAAGATCAAATTACCTATGACCAATTATGAAACGGACAACAATACCCTTTTCCTTCTCGAGCTGAATTAACTTTTCACCTAGTCAAGAACAAAAATTGACACATTATTAAAGTCTCGGCATACAAAATTTGATTAGCAGCCACAGAAATAGTGTTTTTAAGACATGCACTTTGAGGTGAACAGAAATTAGATCAAAAGAGTTATCCAAGTTATGTTATGTATGTATAACAGTATAAGTACCACAAGAAATGCATTTCTTAGAGCAATATCACTGCTGATATACGTTTTTCATAATGTGGAAACAACTATAGTTAAAAAAGTACCTCTAGGCATCCATGTCTCTCTAATCGAATCACGCCTTCTTCTGCTACTAAAAGCAGTGTTAATCCCAATAACTGCAAATGCTTTTTTCCTTATCGTGCCCTTTTCAGAAACCGTCTTGTTTGCTTGCAAATTGCCATGGTTAACTTTCTCATGTAAACTTTCTACAATAGGAAGCTCCATTCGTAGCTTTGAGATTGAGTTTCCAAGTGATCTAATAGACCTCCGATAATCAATTACATTCACTATTAGATCTAATAGATTAATGGACAAACTTATATATGGAAGATGTTTAAGTAATAGTATCAAATTAATCACCGGATAGCTTCATCAGATTTGTGAATTACTCCAAGTAAATCATTATCCTGAAACAAAATCCATCATTAAGGACTGCAACATATTCATCAATACAAGATGTTGATGAAGAAAATGAAAAAATATGTAGAATGTCGTAATGTAGGCGTTTTTTGATCAAGTAAACTAACCTTATATGTCAAGCAATCATCAGAAACAATCTTAATTTCTTGTTCTCGCCTACGCATTACCTTTCCTTCTAAATCAACCGGAGCCAACACCCTACAAATAATCATCATCCTCATTACAAATCGACTCAAAGATATCATACAAATTTCAGTTTTGTATTCATGGTCAAATGGATTCGAACGCAAGACCTGTTTGTGAAGAACATGCCGAATGCAAAACTGAAGATGCTGAAAATGAGTATCCATTTGGGTGACACTTTTCGACCACTCCATCTGCTGTTGTTCATTTCTTGTTTGGAGGCAAAGCCGGACAAACACATCATAAAACAAAAAACATTAAGACATTTTGGAAATGTAGATCTTTGTCTTCCTTAATTTCAAAAACATTATCGAATGAGAACTCTCATTTTTTTTTCTGTATAGTAACATAATTTCTTGTGGTCTTCTTTTATAAAAGGAAAAAAAAAAAAAGAATCGTGACAAATATTTGTATAATCTTTACTCAAAACTCACATGCATGTGAATCATACACAAAAATCATGTGAAATTTTGTTGACATTTCTATTTTGATTTACCATAGTTGGAAAAACATACTTTATGTAATTATTTGTACCTTCAATTAAAAATAAACATTATAAAGAGCATACACTTTCACATAAGGCAACCATTACCTCATCTGATATTTGGGGAACACAAAACATAAATTTATATAAATTTATATATGTTTGTATACAAGTTTAAAACTAAATGAATGAAAGAGTAACATTTTTTAAATCGATCCCAAGAGTTTTTCCTTGAGTAATTTTTTCCAAAATTTTATTCCAATAGTCATAACTTTATTTGCTTCTAGGATTTTTTTACCGATAATATTGTACATGATCGTTAATAATTCTTTTTAACAGGCGATTATTTTGTATGTACAACATAGACTTGCTACATGTTAGTTAGCAGCAAAATCCTTGTTTATTAATCAACACGTCAAAATCAATGTTTTAAAAACCGGACTGGACCGGCCGGTTCGACCGGTCGGACCGATGCGCGGTCGGGTGACCGGTTTTTTAACCCCGGTTTTTTGACGGTTTTTTCCACTTTTGCGAATTGGTTTTCCGGTTTTTGGCCGGTTTTTACGGTTCAACAGGTTTTCTGTTGTTTTTTTTTCTTGTTTTTGATGATGTGTATAGTTTAATGTTATTTTTAATTGTTTGTGAACATTAAAACATATATTTTCTTTGGATTATAACTATTAGGTATTATTTTTGACTGGTTTGTAACAAGTTTAGTAGCATTTTTATTAATTAACAAAAAAAAAAAACCAACCGGTCGAACCTGCGGGCTCAACCAGTCTGACCGGGCGCGGTGGGACGACCGGTACGACGAAAAATTCGGTTTTTAAAATATTGGTCAAAATTGCTTTAGGGTTTGAGTAGCCAACAATTGCAAAGTCAACAGTCAGCAGTATCATGTGGGCCAATCATTTACCTACATAAACATTGTTTGATAGAATTCTGATTATATAACACATGATTTTATAGTAGATACATACAAGAAATGAAAAAAATGTCTCTGTTATATATTGAAAAAAATGTGTCTGTCATTCTAGAATCTAGATAGTAAAACATGCAAAAAGTTACAAATTGAAAACTATAATTATAACTATCATACAAGTTTGATTACAAAGTATACTAACCAAAAATGTAAAACTGAAGTGAATTTGCAAAGTCATAAACTGGTAACCAGTTTGCAGGCTTCATACCCAATACTAGAAGCTTGAAGTCCATGCTCGTATCACCTTAACCGTCATTGCTGGGCAAGTGTCTCGCATGTGTGAAGCACCAAGGTTACTATAGGATGACAATTTTGACCTATTTATCATTAAACGGATCAATTAGGGTCATATCTAATGGCTCAAATGAGTGAACTTTCAGAAATTGATTCAGAGGGTCCAACTGGGTAATATTCACCTAAAATGTATCCTAAAATTATATATGACCTCCTAAAATGGTATTCGTGAGTTGACACAACCTGTTTTGACCCGTCAATTTTTTTACTTTTTTTTCTTCCAATTTTAACACATTACCCAACACGTCTGTCTCACCCATTTTTCCACAACAGTATCCTTTTGGTGCAATACCATGGCTACCATCAAAATAACCATTTCTCTCCATCTCAATGTAAACTGCTTCCATTTGCATCTGCAAAAGAGAAAAAGGAAATGAGGATATATAACCACATATTGTACAACCATAAAAAGAGAAAGCTGCACTACTTATTACCTGAAAACTGAACTTTCAAGTTTCCCTACAAGGGTGTTTCCATCGCCCCAGACCTTATAAGTTCGCACGATGAAGTTTTTTCACCTTTTGTAAGGTTTAATATGATAATTTTCGTACTCTGAAGAAAATGATATCGATTCATCGTCAAGCTTTTTCTTCAATCTCCTCCATGTCCTTAACATATCAGACTGTATCAAGCCTCTATATAGAGTCTCAAAAGTCACTTTTTGAGGCAAAATCCCTTTTTCAATCATTTCAACAAAATACTCGCAAGCTTCTCTCCACTTTTTCTTTTCACACAGTTCATGAACCAACAATGTGTATGAATCCAAATCCAGTCCTGACCCGCTACCCTTCATATCCTCCCAAATCTCTTTAACAAGATCGAACTTGTTCAATCTCATAAACATCCCTACAAGGATATTATACGTGTGGGTGTCGGGTATGGAAACAGAATCATTTTTCATTTTCTTATACAAGTTTAAAGCACTGTCAACATCTTTCCTACCCCTATATTCTTTAAAGAAACAATTATAAGTTGTAGCAGACGGAACAACCCCATTTTGCACCATTTCATCGAGCAACTTCTCCGCTTCTACAAGTCGTCCACATGAACAAAGACATTTCACAACAGATGTATATGATGCCAACGATGGATTGATACCTTTATCCTTCATAATCTTTAACTTTTCAAGTGTAAGATCTGGCTTATGCGCCCGACTATACACATGTAACACAATAGAATAACTAGTAACATCCGGGTCAATACCTCTTTGAAGCATTTCATTAAGCAAATTCTCTGCAGCTTGAATTGTCCTCTCAAAACGATCATCAGGGTGTAAACTAGACCTCCGACATATCCCATTCAACAAAACATTGTAAGTAACCACATTTGGTTCGATCCCACTATCCAACATCTCTTTAAAAAACCTTTCTGCCATCTTAGGTTTGTTTATTTTACACCATCCGTAAATCATAATAGTATAAATCTTTGCATCAGGTTGAAATCTCCAGCTTTTCCATTTGTTAAACATCTCTGCAGCGACTTTCGGGTAGCTATATTTACAGAGTGTATCGAAAAGAAAATAGAAGTCATCAATGGGTTGTTGGTCCGAATCAACTGTCACAAAACAACCCATATCATCAAATGCACGGATAGCTTGCCTAGTCAAACCAGCAGATATAAGCCGACGGATCAGGACATAAAACGTTGTGGAAGTCGGGTTCACACCATTTTGGTCCATTTCAACAATTAATTTCCAAGCCGCATCAAATTGTCTGACTTTACCCAATATGTCAATCATGAGGTTGTATGCAGTGGAGTCATGAGAGTAGTGAGGTTGATCTTTGGCCCAAGAGAAAAAAGCCAAGGCAATCTTGGAGATATTTTTTAGACGAATTAGGGTTTGGTGAACGAGAAGTGGAGAAATCATGATTCCGTTAAGTTGCAGAGACGATTCCATCGTGTGGAATGGGTTATGGTGTTGGATAAGCATTTGAGAAATCACATCAGCGTCACCTGATGATTCAAGTGAAGGAAGTGAAGGTTTTGTTACACTTTCTGGTACGGATTCATGGGGTTCGAAAGTGGAGGAAGAGAATGAAGAAACTGAACGGAATTGTAACAAACTGGATATGATGCGAGAGTGGCTGCTGCAACGAATTGCCATTTGCCAAATGTTACTCAAAAGTCAAAACTAGAGTGTCAACCAAAGTAGCATACTGCAACAAAAAGTAATATACATTAAACTCCGAGTTTTGTATATATTTTGCCTGCAAATTAACCCGATCGTATCTTATATTCAGGATCGTTGTATACAGTTTAGTTTTATAAACATTTCCCAACAGTTTAGTTTCAACAAGCAAACCATAACCCCCCAACAATTACAACCAACCAAAGAAAATACTAATGGGGTTCGGTGTTCGGTTTTATCATCAGCAGAAACCTTCAGTTCTGTTCGAGTTTGTAGCCAAAAACACAACCATAACCATATTAACTAAAACTGGCCCAATCTAAATATCATTTTGACTGTAAAAAAATACTTCTACAATATAAATATATGATTTGTATAATCATTAAGTAAAATTAACAAAAGTTAACGGAATTTAGAAATCTGCACATACGATTAATGCTATTTTTTAATGTATTTTAACAATTAAGAACTGTTGCAAAAAAATCCTTAAAATTATTAATAAATAATAATAACAAAAAACAAAAAAAAAAACAAAAAAAGCAAATGGTAAATAGATAGGGAAGTACACAGTAACTAACCGTGTAGATAACGACCACAGGAACCCCAAGATTTTGGCTGCTTACAGGGCAGCAACAGGGAAGTGTAGGGTTTGGCTTCAATCAAGCTACTTATAAATGACTAAATTTCTTTTTAATTTATAAATAAGTTATTTATCAAACTGTTAATACAACTAGAAAGGTAACGATTTTATTATTTTTTTTAAGGCAAAAAAATATCCTAGAAATGATTTTATTTGTATTTTTAACACTTTGAATTTTAATATCATGCTAAAAACATAAAGGGGGTGGCAAACATGATCTCGTATGTCCCTCAACCTCAATGATCTCGTATGTCCCTCAACCTCACCACCTACCAATAATATATTTCCAATCATTTCATTTCTCTCTCATATCTCATTATACTTTTTTAGTAACAGTCATGATCTCATACCTCACTTAATTTATATCAAATTAGAAAACAAATATATTAAATTACACTCATGCCGCATCGATGCATCTCAGGTGACAACCGTGTGCCGCGACGGCATGAACCATGTCGCGAGTCATGCCACTCCCTAATAAACTTAGAAAATATCCAATTTGTAATAAAATTGGAGATAGGTTTTAAAATTTTTATTTTTGCATAACCTCTCTCGAAATTATTGATTGATTTTACACCTAAAGTCTAACATTGATTTAAATAGAAAGTAGAGGGGTTACTCGCTCAATTCGTCATAAGAACTCGTTTTTTTGTTGTTAAAATATAATTGTAAAAATGGAAAGTAATATATAAGGTTAATATTAATTAATAGAGTAAATTACAGAAATCGTCCTTGTCGTGATACCCCGCTTGCAGGTTTCGTCCCTACCTTTCATAAAATACAGTTTTAGTCCAAAATAGTTTGCTCCGTCAGCACTTTTAGTCCAGGGGTGTAAAAGACGTTAAATGGGTGGTCATGTGCAAGGCACATGATGGGTATTTTGGTCTTTTTATTATTATAGGACCAAAAGTGTAATTAACTTTGAATATATAATTCCATCATCATCATCA